>JAKSZP010012389.1:0-57317 GCA_022478985.1 Massospora cicadina
TATAGAATGTATCATTGAATCTATGATATAAAAAATCTTTATATATCCTTTGGTAATGGTTTGTTGTTATTTTGTAAATTTGATAGGTTCAACAATTTTTAGTAAGCATCCTCAAAGGGCAACGGGTCATTGAAACCAAATGCACCAGATGGACAAATTCAAACCAAATTTTCCTCACATTTAACTTTTTGCCTACTACGGTAAAACGTGACATTTTGGAACAACACCTGATAGATGGTCTCGCCATATATGGCAAAATACAATCTTTCAAAATGCAACGCTTCATGCTGATGCCACACCTGTGCACCAGCAAAGCCATCGCAGTTCTGACCCCAACTGAGGAGATCATGAAGGACCTAACCCAGATCCCGCACTCCACTTTTATTGATATCACAGGGCATACCACCCACCCATTCCAGGTGACCGTGGACAGCGCGCCCCCCATTTGCACCCACTGTGATGCGTTCAGCCACAAGGCGCACGCATGCCTCATCAAGGAGGGCATCACATTCCAAGAACACCCCTTGGCGGCCATGGCCAACGGAGAGGCGCACTACAAACCAACTGTAAGCACCAAGGAGGCTTTCCCATGGGGAGCACAAGGCTGCTACCTATTGGTAAAGCCTATCTCCCTGAAAGAATGGAAGAAGGCTAAGCAGGCCCATAGGGCTGCAGCCAAGGAAATGGCCAAGGCCACCACCGCTATCCCACACTCACAACGCCAGGAGGACATGGAAACCTTCGCGGTGGAAGCAACTCAGGAATCCATCAACCAATCAGATTGGGAAGCCTATGCCAAGCGGGCCACTCAATCTGAGGATCCAATGGGAGACTCAATCTCACCCAATCGTTGCACCCAAGCTCCAGTCAAAACTGACTTGGGACCTATCCCAACTGAAAAAAAATTTTGCCCTGCTCAATGGTGCACTGAACTCATCCGCACCGCAAAAAATTTGTCCAACGTTGGGAAAACAAAAAGTGAAGGCCAAAGCCAATGCAACTCTTTCCGCAAAAATCAACAAAAACTCTGATAGCGTTGCTGCTAACACCCACACTGCTGTGAAAGCCCGTGGGGACCTAGAAGAGGCTGGTGGGCCCAGGGGCCCACCCCCTCACACCTAAGGTGCGATGGGGGAAACCTTCATTTTAGGGATGTTGAATATCGCCGGACTCAATGCCTCCCCATCCTGGGCTAGGAAACTGAGTTTTTTACAACACAATTTACCCGTGGATATCCTGGCCATCCAGGAGTCCCACTGTCCATGAGGTTCCGAGGAAACTTGGAAAACAATGCTCCTCCCATCCCTATCCTTTTTGTCGAAGCACTGTGGGGTGCTAATTCAGAAAAATAATTTTTCAAATTTGTATCCTCAACAACATTCCTAAATGGCCGAGTGCTCATCGTCACCTTCTTGTGGGCTGACATAGCACATGCAATCGTCAACATTTATGCCCCAAATGGTGCACACAAGCGTCAGGAATTTTTCTCATTGGTCAAATCCCTCCTGCTACCCCCTGATTCTTTCCTAGTTGGTGACATGAACTGTTGGCTAACCTCACCAACAGACTGATGGCCTCCCTCACCCCATGCCACACAGGGTCACGTTGAACTACGCATTCTAAAGGCCACCCTTAGGTTAATGGATGCACTGCTGCGACATGCCCCGCTGCTCAAAAACATGATGCGTCCCCACATCCACAATGGCCAATTAAGGTCCATGACCTGCATCGACCTTATTCTAACGCCAGCGAAATTCCAACCCCACATCTCCCACTTCACAACAATTAAAATGGAATTCTCCAACCACCGACTGGTCTCAATAACATACCACCTACCTGTCACAGTTGCTAAGTCCCCACATTGGTGCAAAATCTGCCCCCCCAAGCTCGCATCACCAGGATTTTCCACATGGGTGGAAGAGGCAAATTTGGCAAAAAAGTTTGTTGCACCATTTTGTGCAGACCCCATTTCCACATGGGCAACTTTCAAAGAGGACACCATCCGCCACTCTCACCATCTCTCCTCCAGATGCTCATGAGCCACATCAGCAGTTATCTCGCGCGCTCTGGCAGAATTGGTACACTTGGAGTCCAACATTCCAGCTACAGGATACAGCCCTACATGGGGCCAGAAGTGGGTGGAGGCAGCCGCCCACCTCAACGCACTCAAAAGGCAACACAAACATCAGGTTTGTGTCCAATACAGGGCCACACACATCACTAAAGGTGACAAGTGCACCACATATTTCTTTAAAAAATTTTCGCACCATGCCAGAGTGTGGCCTGCACACAGGTGCAAAGATTGGATAATTCTATTGCGGATATACTGGCTGAAGTGGCAATCAAAATGCAAAAATATTACTCCAAGTTGTACCAAACCAAACCAATTCAGCTGGCCGAAGTGGCAGAATTTCTCAACTGAGCTCATATCCACACCATTTTCTGATACCCGGAAATAATGAATTTATTTACTCTGAATGAATTATGGACAGCCATTTGTGGTGCGCCAAACCAAAAATGCCCAGGCCCAGATGGCATTCCATATGAGTTCTACAAAAAATAGTTCAAATATATCTCCACTTCTGCTTGCCTCACTTAACCAAAGCCTGTTGGAAATGCGCCTCCTACCAGGAGGACATGAGGCCTTTACTTTCACACTCTTCAAGAAAGGGGATAAGCTTGACTTAGCCAACTGGCGCCCCATTTCTCTAACAAACACAGACACCAAAATTTTAACAAAAATTATGGCTAACTGATTAGGGACTGTAGCATCTGCCAACATCACCCCAGAACAATTCAGTTTCATCCCCAGAAGGTCGATTTGGGATAACGTGCACTCTGTGGCTAATGTATGTCAGTCCACAGCCTCTGGGGCACTTGTATTCTTGGACCAACAAAAGGCCCATGATAGAGCAAACTGGGAATACCTAAGGGCCTGCCTCCATCAATTCCGCCTACCCCCTTGCTTCATCAACTGGGTGATGCTGCTCACAGAATCTGCAACAATGGCAGTGCGTGGCCCTGGCTTCCTAATGGAAGTATTCCGCCCTCAAAGGGGCTTGCGACAAGGGGGCCCCCTCAGCCCACTCTTATACAACTTCAGCCTTGACCCACTACTGCAAAATGTGAATGCCCAACTCACTGGGGTCCATGTGCCAGGCCAAGCCCCAGTCAAAATATTGGCGTTCGCAGATGATTGTGTGGTTGGGGTGTCTAATAATCAAGATGCACGCGCGCTTGAAGCTCTCATCCAGGAATATTCCCGGGTAAGCAACGTGGCACTGAACGCCTCCAAAACTGAAATCATCCTCCTTGGTCGGTTTCAGAACTGCTGGGCCCCAGCAATTAGTTCCCAACCTAGCCCATCTGCTCGCCCACGTCCACGCCTTACTAACTCAACACACACCGCTCCACTGGTGCTCCCCTTCATGCCACGCCCTACCATAGGACTGGTGTGCCATCTGGGCGTGTGGATGGAGGCAGGCGGATACGCATCAGCAGTAATGGAGTGCTATATTCTGGACAACGTGATGAAGTGAATCGCCTCTCTCAGAGCCCACCCTACTTCCCTTACTGGCAGGGTTGTTTTAGCCAACTCTATGCTCCTATCCAAAGTCTGGTTTGGAGCCCACGCCATCCCCTTCTCCCCAAGCTTCTTCAAATCTTTGTATGCCTTGCTGCAAGGATGGCTTTGGTCAGGCCGCCCTCCACCAGTGCGGCTAGAGGTCATGTTTGGCCCTCATCATCATGGTGGCATGGGCCTGCTTGACTTCAAAGCCCATGCTGCCAAGATCCTGGGCACCTGGATCGCGGCCATCACTGCTCCCACAATCCCATCCCAACACTGGTCCCGCGCAGCCCACTCCAACTTTTCCTGAGCCTTGGGCCTCAACAATCCATCAAACCCCCACTCCCTGATGAAATACCTCGCATCACACACATCGGCCACAGGTCCTCACAGGACAAAAACCCACTACAAACGAATCCTACTCTCCATGCGGAGTGCAGAGTGGAGAATTCATATTAGCGGACATACAACCCAAAGAGGCCGCCCCTCTCCTCAGTTCACACAAGAGGTACAGGGGCTACCTATCCATGATGGCGTGATCCCCATTCGGCCCCATGTCCTATCCAGGGTGTACTACCTGGACATGATGAACATCCCTTATTCCATTGAGACCCAAAAAACAATCTGGAAATATGTACATCACCCTCTGTTGCAGCCTCAAGTCCGCTCCCATGTGTGGCGCTGCCTGAGGCGGGTGTATAATACAGCTGAGCGCTCTAACGCTTTACACTCATCCTGTGTCATGTGTGGCCAGTATGGAACGCTGTTCCACCGCCTGGAGAAGTGCCCCACCTCTAAAGTGACATGGCGCGAAGTTCAACGTCTGCTGGGCCAGGATCAAACGCATCCCTTCAGTCTGTCAGGAGATATGTTTGCTCTACCAATGGCCTCCTCCCTTCCACCCTCCCTCCGTGCTCTGGTGGTTGCATTCGCCATGTGGACCATCCACACGATTGTCTTAGATGCCATCGCAGGCTCCAACCCCACCCTCCCAGAAACTGTCCACAGATACCGGTCTCATTTGGTGGACCACTTTCAAGCGTGGATGTTTGAACACCTCTCACCGCATCGCTGACAGCTGGTCTCCTCCTGGTTCCCAGTCTGGTTCATCAAATAAGACCCCTTACTCCACACATGCTCAATAGTGGCTACGGCCCCTTCACACGTTCCCTCCCCTCCCCATAAGTGGCGTTCCCGCTGGCAACAAGAGATAGCATCGCTTCTCTGGGGTGCCTCCCCCGGTACTAAGTTTATCTGTCCTGAGTCATATTTGGAAGTGTTCGTCCCATGGTCAGCCTTCCCCGCAATAAATTTAAAATTTAAACAATCTTTAGTAAGCAGATGGTGATTTAGTCAAACTATTATCCCCATTGGTTTTATTAAGCAGTTGGTAGTTAATTGGTTAATTCAATAGTCTCACTGGTTTCTTTATACAGTTATTGTTTGGTTTATGCAATGGGTTCAATTAGTTAGGGTTGAGTGGTTGGTGGGTTTTTAGTTGATTTGACATATTAAATGGTTTTACTATGCAGTTTGGTGTTTACTTACTTAAGTTGACAGGTTTAATTACTGTAACCTATCATTGGTCAACTACCAAAAACGATGCCATAGTAAAAAAGTTAAACAAAAACTATTACTCTGCCAATGCCAAAATTAGGTTTATCCAGAAATGAACTAGTCCCACAGTTAAAATTCATAACTTCCGGTCCATTTTATAATATATATATTAAACTAGAAGATTGACCCCTATGCTTTGCTATGATACTTATAATTTACAGATAATTTAAATTGTTCTAAATTTGATTATAAATAGCCTTTAGCTACTCAGCCAAAGACATTAACCTATTACTGGGATTTTTGCCCATATTCCCAGCCTGCTAGATTACCTTGTATTGCTAGGGGAAAATTCCCTAAGGCGAAGTGAATCAGAAATTGGTTGGCCCAAGTTTTGGAGGAACTACATTTGGGGAATTTTGGGATATTCTCCTGGTCATATCTGTTGGGGATCAATCTGGATGAATACTTAAGATCTCATCGGGCAGAATTGCTGATGAGATAGGGCATCTGATAGTGATTAACTATCATGTGTACTGATTAGGATTGGTCAGGTTTCATCACCAACTGATTGGGAATGAATAGTGAGTTGCAAGGCGAGTGATGCTGCCTGCAACTAGCAAATTGATTGGCTGGTGAGTGACCTGCTATAATGGGTAATAAGTCCATTACCTAAGCAATTTGCTAGCCAAATATGGTTGGTTTTCTTGGATCAAAAGGAAAACTTTATGGACCATTTTCTGACTCTTTCCATATGAGGTCTTAAGGATGACAATGACAGAATCCTAGCCAGGATGAGGAAGACCATCGTTGCTGAGACAAGGATGGGTGATTCAATGGCAACGGCTGCCATTTCATAAAAGAGATGTCAACTGAGGATTAGATGACCAAATCCCCCACTATGTAATTCCCTAGGATTTACTATAATAAAAAATCAGCTTTTAGATAACCAGTACTTTACAGTAATATTATCAATTTGGTGTATAGTTAGACTATCAGCTTCTATTGTGTTGTTCTATCTCAAGGATATTATTGCAGAGGGCAATAATTGGAAGACTCTCAGAGAGAAGATTAAAGATCTGAGAGGGGATCTAGAGAAGAAGGAAACACAATCAGGGATAGCTGCTAACTGTGTGTTGGGCTGAGAGAGACTGTCACCAGGGTATCTCAGTGAAGATCAGGTGGACAAGAGTATAGGGAACGAATCCCTATGAGTACAACTTCAGGAGTATTTAATTGAAAATACTGACCAACCATTGGGCTGAAATATAGTTCAATATCAACTACGGATAATAGTCTCCATACTATTTTTGATTAATAATTTATTCTATACAACGTGACAAAGTGCACGAGGAAATCAAACCTGTGCAGTAAAAAGGTTACTGGGTTGCTTGCTGATAATCAACCTAGAGTAAATTTTTACAAGTTGGTGCTCACTATAGGGGTAGTTGAGTGAAGAATCTATAATAATGTCATACAAAGAAGAGCTATGCAAGCTGTGGACTGAGATAGCCACTGTAAACCAGAATGCCTTAAACTCAGCGGACCATTGGGAGTTCACAGCCTTGGAAGAATGAGTCGCCAAGGTGTAGAAAGGAGTAGAGAATGTAGCCAACTTTGGGAACAAGTTTGGCAAAGTAAGCTTGTTGAAGAAGAAAGAAGAGGATCTTGTTTGAGAGGTCTTATACCTGAAAACGGATCAAGAAGTGGATTGCATTTGTTTAAGAAAATTTGGTGCAGATATCAAAAAATTAATCAAACAAGTGGAGGAACTTAAATCTCACAGATGTGCTTGTAAGCCCAATATGGCAAGCGATGCCAAAGAAAGAAGTCCTCACATGATACTTGGGAAATCAAATACCCCAAGGAACATGCCATCCGCTTTTAATGCCATTTTGGAGATGACACCTGAAGTCACTCCGCAAGTTATCCAAGTAGCCAAACTGAGAAAATTGGCCAGAAATTACTTGAAGGAATTTAGGGCAATGCCAAAATTGCCAAAATTTCATTGGGTTCACGCCCCAGCGTTTTTCCAACTGTTTGACATGACCATGAATGGCTACGGGGATTGTCAAAAGGCGTTGACAATCATTAATTTCCTGGACACTGACTGTCAAAATTTAATGTTACCTCACCTGGAGGGGGACAGCTGGTCATATGCTAAGGCAAAGGCGGCCATCATGAAGGAGTTCAGGAGTCCAACACGCATGTCAAAACGCAAGCAAGAATCTATGGGAATCCAATTCCATAAAGACGAGTCTCTTGCTAGCTTTGTGGATCAACTTTACCAGGAGTCGCAGATCCTGGCTGGAGCAAAAGTATTAGACAACTTTAATGCTAGAATCGCTTTGCAAGCAGCCCTTTGGCCCTATCATAGTTTGCATTGTATGATGTCTTCCATGTTCGCGACAGAAATAACTACCTTAAAAATGGTAGACAACTATAAGATTTTGGGAGCAACATTCAATGCCCCAAATAGAAGCTTTAAATCCAATCTGGTACAAAATCCAAATCCCACAAAGGGAAATGAAGGAGCTAAGGAGGCTACCAATTGAACTGTTCCAGGGAGTAACCCAAATAATTCAGATGGTTAAACAAGAAAGAGAAGGTCTGCTTTCAGTGTGGTAGGAAAGGACATTTCGTCGTACACTGTAAAAAGCCTAAGGATCAGATTAACGTGGTCTAAGCCAAGTAGACAGCAGCTGATAAGGATTCAGGAAAAGGGCCCACTGACTAGACAAGGAACAGTTTAGAGCAGCGGAGAAACCTGTTCCTCCCATAATCATGAATGAAGAAATCAATATTAGTGATCTGTTCATAGACGACGAGCAGGATCAGCTATATCAAGTGGTCAATATGGATGTGAATGCCGTGACCAGAGCTGGGGCAAAGAGATTCGACCCTGAGATAATCCAGGAAGTTGCCTGGCCATACACCCAACAACTGGCGGACAAGATCCAAACTGCTGAAAATTCTGAAGAGTTATCTGACGTTCATTTAGATGAGGCTAATCTGTCTATCCCACTCAGCGTGATAAAGGAATCATTTCCTGAATTATCGGTGCAAATTATTCACACCCTAGATTTGGCCAATAACGCCGCCATTCACTCAGTAAATACTATATTACAATACTCTGAGTGTATGTATATATATATACAAGTAATTTGAGTGAGGCTGAGGGCGATTATTGACAGCGGAGCACCTATCAATATTGTCTTGACCAAGCTGGTAAAGAGGATGAAGATCTCACCGGACTTGAAACACAAGAGAGAATATGGGACAGCTGGGCTGAACACCACCGTTTCCTGTGGAGCATATAGTGCGCTGCCACTATGATTTGGGTCATTGGTGGTATCTGAGCCAGCAATAGTTTTGGCAAACCAAAACTACAACATTCTTATCAGAACAGAGTTTCTACAGAAATACAGAGTTAAATGTAATTTTGAGATTAATATGTTGACTATCTTGGGTCAGACGTTACCATTGGTATACTAGAAGGATGGTGAAGCTCCATTGAATTGGAGAAACAACTTCATCAATCTGATATAAAATGATGTCATTGTCCCAATTTGAAACCGATTAGTTGGTAGGAAGCGACGCAAAATGCCAGTGGAAATCCTAGAGAACTGGGGAATTCCACTAAGGATCAAGAATGAGAGGACCATACTGGCTGGATTGCAGATAATAGTTGATACAGGGTCGACATTTTAGATTTCTGAGCTATTGTATGGGGAGATCAGAAGCCCCTGGAAGAAGTCCAGAGTGGAACCATGGGTGGCTCCTGGGATAATAATTCCAGGCCATGGAGAAATTCGAGTTCTCCTGGTGAATTTGAGTGAAAACCAATGAAGATCAAGAGGAATTAGATTATCGCGTTTATTCACCTGATCCCAATGGCAAAATTGAGAAGATTCCACGATTTTGGATCTCTTGACAAAATGGGATTATTGGCTGTGGTAGCCAAAAGTATCAACCTATTGGTTGATTGAGAGCAGATTGCTGATCTGTTGGAAGGCCAGCAGGAGGAGGTGCTCAAACTATTTGAGATATATTGGGAAGTGTTCACTCAGGATGACCACAATTTGGGATGTGCATGAGATGTAATCTACAAGGTTGACACCGGGGAAAATTTACCAATAAGGATGAGACTAATCCAAAGATCAAAAGCCACCAAAGCAGTAGTGGAGGATGAAATCAGCAAACTAGTGAAGCATGAGCTTCTAGTTCCATCGTCAAGTCCCTGGGCGAGTCCAATTATGATCATGAAGAAGAAGGATGGATCCAACCAGGTGGTGATTGACTACTGAAGGCTGAACAAAATTATGAAGAAGGATTTGTATCCCCTACCAAGGATTGACGATGCACTAGATTGTTTAGGAGAAGTGAAGTATGTCTTCATGATGGATCTGATCTCAGAATATTGGCAGATTGACTTGCCAAAAGAAGACCAAGAAAAATGCGCAATTATTACCGCGCAGGGGCTATACCAACTGACGAGGATGCCCAGGGTCTATGCAATTCGCCTGCAACGTTTCAGGGGGCCATGGATGCGATACTAAGTGACCTGAAGTTGTCATGCATCCTGGTATATCTGGATGATATCAACGTGCTCAGTAGGACATTTACTGATCACTTGCACCACTTGGAAGAAGTTTTTAAGTGACTGTCCGCGGCTAAGCTGAAGATCAAGCCAAGGAAGTACCACTTCTAAAAGAAAGAGTTGAAATACCTGGGATTTATAATCAACTCAAGTGGATTGCAGCTGCAAACCTAGAAGATAGCAGCTATAGAGTGTATGGCTGTACCAAAGAGTGTCCAAGACATCCAAGTATTCCTTGGGATGGTCAGATACTATAGAAGATTTATTTGGGACTTCACCTGAATAGCCAAGCCTTTATTCCATTTATTGAAGGATCCAAAAAGGATTTGTGTGGAATGAAGAGGCCCAGGACTCCTTCAATGAGTTACGCCAGTATTTAATAGATTCGCCAATTCTGAAATATCCAAATATTTATTGGGAGTTTGTCATTCAAATTGATGCTTCATTGAAGGTGATCAGCGACATACTGAGCCAAGTAGACGAACTTGGGGACAAACATCATGTGGCATATGTGAGCCAGACACTCTCAGCTGCTGAGAGGAACTACACTGTGACTGAGCATGAATGCCTTGTGGTCATTTACGCATGCAAGCAGTTTAGGATGTACATCCATGGAACGCACTTTAAGGTGGTAATGGACCACTCTTCACTGCGTTTGCTGCACAATTTAAGAGAGCTGGAAGGATGACTGGCCCGATGGGCACTTAAGCTCCAGGCTTACAATTATGAGATAGTCCACCGAGTGGGGGCTTCTAACCAGAACGCGGATGGCATATTATGGTTGCCAATGGTCCAGTTGGTATACCCACAGGCGGATGAGCTATTCCAGAGAATGGTCAAAGGAAATATAGGGACGAGCCCCAAGAGATCCAAGGTGCGCTTTGGAAAGCAATGGAAAACACTGAGACTATGGATAGACAAGTATTCAAGATGATCAATGGGAAGTGGTCTTTATTCCCAAAACTGTCAGAAAGAGCAGCGATAGTACAAGCAGCTCACAAAGTTGTCAGGCATAGAGGTCTGAGGAAAACGACCAACCATATTCACCAGTATTATTAATGGGAATCGATCAACTACAATGTCATGGATTATCTGGCTTGTTGCATGGAGTGCCAGTGGCACAAACCACATAAGAATACAACTGGATACTGACTGGTCCGCCCTGGATTTTCCTGGCACACAGTGTCCTTAGACATGATGGTACTGCTGACGATGAGCACAGGGGGAGTCAAGTACATCATAGTTGCTATTGCCTATCTGATGAGATAGGTCGAGATGAAGGCCCTAACCAGAGTAGATGCTGCCAGTACTGTGAGGTTCATCCTGGATCAAATGGTATACTGGCATTGATGTCCGCATATCCTTCTTAGTGACAATGGGACCAACTTCACGTCTCATGTGATTCCAAGATTAAATGAAATAATGGGGATCTGAGGAGTCATGACAGTACCATACTGGCTGGAGACAAACGGACTGGTAGAACGGGTCAATGGAACGCTGGCCACAATGCTGGGGAAGCTAGATGCAGGGAGAAATTCCATGAGGGGAACGTACCTGAGTTTGGTGATGTTCTTCTACAACATTAGTCATCATACAGCGATGGGAAGGATGCCATTTGAATTATTATATGGAAGAAAGGCCGCGTTGCTGCCGATTTTATATTCGATTTCGATTTATTTGAGGTACGCTGACCAGGGGATGGACAGTACTGATCACAACACTCAAAATGGCAAAACAAACTACTAACCAGGTGGGAAGCAGAAACTGCTTAACCCACCATGGCAGAGGGTGAGGAGGGGTCGGGGGGGTTGGTTTTCAGAAAGACCCGCCTCAATCAAGGGGTGTTGGTTGCAGTACCAGATCAGAGCAGAGAGCCAGGGCGTTGGGGCATCTGCATAGTGGGGGCTGAGGTCAGCGTAGTAGGAGTTTTCCACTTCTGCATCAAGATAATGACGGGAAAGTGTCTCAACAAAAGCTGCGAGGAGAACTTCAGCTTCTTTGCGGGCTTCAGGAAGTTGGGTGAAAAGGGAGATACTGTGGCGGGTGATTTTGGCTGAGGGGTTTAATGAAGCAAGTGTTGCGACATTCATAACAGCAATTTCAGCATCATCAAATAATTTTGAGATGTCACTGCAGGGAGATTCAGGGAAGTCAGGGGGAAGAAGATGTTGGGCAGGCCATGCTGGAGCTGAGCCACTGACTGGGCCACCGCGGTGCATAGTTTTGGGCAATGAGGAGAGGCCACCGCAGCTAAGGCGAGCTGGTGGTCACTTTGGAAGGGGTTGTATTGGGTAGAGGAGCAAAATGGCGAGGAGTAGGGGTTTCATCAAAGTTGGGAAGGAAAAATTCTGCCCAACCATAATCGCCATGGCAGAGAGGTTGACCTGTATGCTTACTAATAAGGATATTACCTGATTCGTCAGTTTCAGCCAATAGATCCCATGGATTTTGGTTCACTGGAATAGTGGCATTTAAATTTGAGTGGGTAGGATTGGGCGAATGGGCAGCTGCTTGGGTACAAATGTTGGTCCAAGCATTGCTCTGATTAGCTGGCGTAGATTTAGGTGGGATAGTGAGGATGGAGGTTTTGGGTGGGGCTGATTTTCCATGTGGGCCCACTGAACGAGATTGGAGGGTGGGAGGGGGCAGCAAAGCGCCCCATACTGAACCTCCAGAGGGGGGCTCAGAAGCTGCATCAGCAGATTTGGCCTTAGGGCACGCTCTTTTTGCATGGTCGAGGCCAAAGCAGAGGGAACAAATCTGCCTACCATTATCGACCTGAGCCCAAAAGAAATGATCAGGTGCTGCAGCCACACTAGCGCGGGGTTGGATTTGTTGGGCTATGGTAGGGTGGTGTGGTATGATGGTGGCTGTTGCACGAGGAGCAGCAAGGCGTTCTGCACCAGAAGGAATGGCAAAGATGAGGTTGGGCTGAGTGCCATAAGCCATGAGCCCCGCGACCAACTGGTCATACAAAACCTGGGGTGGAAGGTGGGATGGGAGATTTGCAAAGGATACCACTAGCGTGGTGTCTGAAGGGAGGCGAGTACGGGTTGTGGGAATGGGGGTTTTTTATAAATTAGAGGAGTTTGTGCTGCCACTTCAGCATCCTCCTCAGATTGAAACCCAACGTCAAAGTAGCCCTTAAAAGGGCGGAAGTCTATAAAGCCAGCTGGCGCAAAGGCTGTAGTGGCTAAGTCAATAATTGCCTTATCAGCATATGGGAACAAACGTCCATAGTCCACTCTGAGGCAATAGCGAATAGCAGAGCGAGGGAGGGCGAGAGGATGGGGGCGAGAAGGGTGGATGCGCGCCAGGTGGAGTGCTAGGTCTCGTGGGGGGACAAAACGGTTGGAAGCAGTGGGCGGGCTGTTTGAACCTGTCTGAACGCGCTTGCCTGCAGGGCGGAAAACACTAGGTGGGGGTGCACTGCTGCCCCACACTGGGGTGGCAGGCGGCAGAGCCAAGGACATCAAAGAATAGGTTTGGGCAGATGGCTGTGGATAAATTAACTTAAATTTAAAATCGCTCAAAAGTGACTTTGAGCGGTTAAAGAGAAGTTTTTGCCGATTTTATATTTGGTGGTGGAACCTACATCAGGGATGAGTCAGGAATACTTGAACTGACTGACGAGTATCCTGATAAATTTCAATCACAAGCATTTGATACAACCTTGAAGAAAATGATATGAGCGAAATCAACAGATGATAAATATGACTGGCATTAGAAGAATATTGAATAGGGAAAAGAGTTGCCTACTGAGATACACATGGGTTTGGATGAAGAAACAAATTAGATGCGTTGTGGTTGGGTCCATTCAAAGTGATTGCTAAGATGGCGACTGATGCTTACTCCATCAAAAATCTCTTGGATGAAAGAGTTGTAAATCAAGTCCATGCTAAGTATCTAAAGTGTTGGATTGATGGAAAAAATAAAAGAGTTCCTGAAGGACTGATGAACCATTAATATGGTCATGTCCTGATGATTAGGTCAAGTCTGAAAAAAGGACCTCTGAACCAATCTAGTTGGTTAAGTCTGAAAAAAGGACCTCTTAACCATAGAAAACTGGCAGGTTTAAGTACCCAGGACCCAGTTTGGGGGAAAAATAAAAAAGATGGACCGCTAGGCCAAAACAAGGTCAATTCCCATAGTAAAAAAGAAGAATAAAGATAAAAAATTGATAAAAGATATTGGAAAAAATTATAAACTGCATAGATAAAAAGCTGATATATTTTAATAATTTTTATTATTGATTGTCCACAGTATGGGAATGATTCCATCTATGTCACCTCTTGGGGGAGGGAGGATGGATTGCGGTAGAAATGAACAGCCCATCAAAATCAATATGTGATTGGATGCTAGCAAGGGCGAGACCTACACAAAACTATGTTCATTGAGTGGATGCCGAGCCCTGAGAGAAAGTGACTAGGGAAAGGTAAATTGAGATGTCAGAGGAAGCCAATTGAGAAACCCCAGAGCGGGGAGGAAAGCAACAGTATAAAAAGAGGCAATTGGCAAATAACCCCAAGTAATCCCAATATGGCACTGGAGCTGGAAAATTAGTCCTGAGCGCCTGCCAATGGGCTTCATAAAGACATCGTACATGTGGGCCAGCAACAAATAAGGGATGCTTGATGGGGGTTGCTGAAATATGCCCCCTATCAACGCCATCAGTGGAAGATACCAATGGGAAGCGCCGGAGAAGAGATAGTTGTGTAGAGAGTGAACTGCATCCTGCAAGTGGTGACTATGGGCTTCTCAGAAGCTAAAGCTGAACGAATGGTGGAACCCAGGTGAGGCTGGAAGCTTCATGGACCAACTTCAAAGAACTTGACCAGCAAAGCGAAGAACATAAGTAGCAGTATCCCAATCCAGAAGGTTATCAAGATCAGAGGGATTCAGCACTAAAGTCAAAGCCTCAGTGACTTTGGCCCAGAGTTCAGCGTAGGGGAGCTCAAAGTGAATACTGTTACCAATTGAGAGCTCAGAGATCAGAACAGCGGGTTTGTAAAATTTACTGAGTCAGAAGAGGAACTCAGGGAGCAGGTCTGACCCAGCAAGAAACAAATGATCCAGAGCAACTGGCATAATCTCTGGAGCATCTATTATGATGTTTGGAGCTGTTGAGGATTTGACTGAACCTAATCATCGGATATTTGATAGGGACATAATAAGGTTAGCTGTTTAAAAACTTATTATGGATCATATCAGATATCAGCAATTACGGACCAGGTATATTCTAAGCTTATGCAAAGCTTAGAATCCGCGGCCTAGCGATTTCACTTAATTATATTTGAATATGATGACACAGGCTCAAGGGCTTTGTTGGTTAGGTTGAACTTAAATTTAAGTTTTGATTTAATGACTCAGGCACGTGGGCTTTGTTGGTCTATGTCAAAATTAGTTTTTAATGTCAATCAAGTTTTTGATCAAATTAATTACTAATTAGTGATATGAATTGTCTTGGTATGTGCTGCCAATTTCATGTAAAAGTGAATTGGTTCAGCTATTTTGAAGATATGATGAAACGCCATCTCAAGGATGATGATGGTGTTTACTCTGACTCTGAGGCTGAGCATGATGCCCTGAGCTGAAGTATTTGTAGATGTCATTACAAACTTTTTATGTGGCCAAGGGTCACTGAAATTAAGACGTCATGGGTAAGATGTGGTTAACATTGAACCCTATAAATATCCCTTGCATTTACACTAATAAAAATCATCCTTTAACTTCTGGATTAAGTTTATAATTTATCCTATAAACTTTTTGCATTACTACTTTATTTTATATTAAAGTCAATTTTCACTTGGGATCAGCAGGATCAGGGCAACGTGCCATCGTCCAAGTGAAATGACTGGGTATACAATTGAAGTGTTACCAAAAAGCTATATCATAAATTTAAATTCACCATCATGTCTATTGTCCTCACACAATAGACGCTCAAAACCACATCCCACCCTCAAAGAAGAACCAGCCCTCTGAAGCAGACACCCAAATTCAACAAGTGGTGCTCATGGCTGGGACTGCAGATGGTGATCACGCTGAACAGGGGAGCAATCCTGATCAATTATTCAGAACCATCGCTGGCCCCAATGGGAACACTGAAATGACTGTGTCCCAGATTAATTGGGAAGAAGTAACCATTATTACCTATCCTGATGATCCCATTTTACCTGAAGAGCTTGAACGTCTTGAGCAGCAGTTGTTATGAGGGTACTAATTAGGACAAGGGCCCACGGACAATAGTAGCAACCCTTTTTACTGCCAATGACAGCAAGATGTGTTGTGGATGAGATATCTTACTCATCATCAATTAAGTGTAGCTCAGATCCAAAACAATTTAATTGGGATAGAGAATATTGCCCAATACTTAATTGAATTCATACATCCCACCTCTAGAAATTCTCAGATGACAATCGCCCACCATCATGCAGCCATTACTGAGTTAGTGAACTTCTCTCGCAACTCCAGCCAGGTGGGCCAAATTCTAAATGAGCGATTGGAAGCCAACTTTGCTGAGGTCCATTCAAGTTTGGAGGCAAATCACAACTTAGCCACTTAAACTAATGACCGGGTAGCAGTATTAGCACAAGAGCTAAATGACAGATTGCATCCTATCTTTGAAAATTTCTTAGAGGAAAGAGGAGTCACCGAATTTTGGGTCAGAAATATCACTCAGACTTCTATTAATGCTGCAGAGTCCATGAGGCTTAATTATGAAGCCCAAGAGGCACAGTTAAACCATAATGATGAATTCTGTGACCAGTATCAATTCCTGAGCACCCAAATTTCGCAGATGAAGGATGAATACATCGGAAAAATCAATCACTGGCAAACACAATTTGAGGACCAATGGGCGAAAAATGAAAAAATTGGGACTCTATTGATCATCTTAATCTACAGATCAATAATCTCAATGATGATGTTAATATTATTAATGGGTTAAACAATAATCTCCATGGAGAATTGAACCAGTGCAAGAAGGCCATAAAAGAAAAGAACCAAGTGATTTCTACCTTGCAGCTACAAGCTACTAGCCTGAATGAGGAAATTGCAAAATTAAAATTAAAAAACCAAAATCATATCAATTGGGAAAATGAAATCAATGAGCAAATTCAAGCTCTGGATGACAGGCATTGTCAGTATGCTACAACCCACTCAGCTGGAAATTCTTCTGAATATTATGAGGATGAAGCTTCAAAAATAGCTACTGAAATGGATGCTGGACCACATTGACAACTGCCTAGAAATATGGTTGCCTTGGCCAACCCTAGCGCCTCAAACTGGGATACGATGCCCCAACGCCCTAGTACGCCTGGCTCTATTCAACCTAGAAGTAATTGTGATAACCAGTAATGAGGAAGCGATAATTATAAACCAGCAAACCTGCCAGCCTTTGACAAGAATGGAAGTATTACCACATTTGTCAAATGTTTTGAAATGGCCATGCATGAGGCCAGCGACTACAACAAAGCAGCCACCATGATTAACTTCTTGGATGAGTGGAGCATTGAGTTGATTATGCCTCACATTAATGAAAATACAACATATACCAAAGTCAAGGAGGCCGTGCTTCATGAATTTGGAGGTCCAGAATGGATATCGACCAGAAAATCCAAGTTTATGAACATCAGCTTTAAGAAAGATGAAGCAATTGACAAATTTGTGGATTAATTATATTGTGAAGCTCAGATTCACTTAGGCGCGTGGGCTATGGTTGATTTTGACGCCAAGATTGCACTAGAGCATGCTGTAGAACCTTACCCTAATCTATCAAACACCCTATTGCCTGCTTTCATGCAAAACCTTGCGACCTCTGAATTGGTTGACTACTTGTGCAGATGCTCAAAAAATTATGGCCCTCCTAATACTGGTTACAAATTGGGAACTGCTGCCTTTGCTGGAAAGCCCTTTGAAACCAATAAGAAGATTGACAGTAATCCGCCTATAAGAAATGAGCAAAACTTGAATGCAAGAGCCCCATGGCCAGTGAGTGAAATTACTTGCTTTAATTGCCATCGTAAAGGTCACTATGCTTCCCAATGCCGTCAGTGAAATGTCAACATAGTCCTTCCCAACACCGTGCAAGAGGAGGGAAAAGAACAAGCACAATAGATGCGGGATGCTCTATTATGCCTAAGACACCAGTCCCACCCAATTGACAAGAAAACAATGGCCACAGGGCCTTTTTAGACAATGAAATTGATTCTATTTTAGTATCAAACGAAGATTTCTCAAACATACATGTGGTAACTTGCTCCCAGAGTAAGGTTGTCATACCTGAAGCCTCTGAGGTAGTCGCTAAACCCTATATGCAACAAATACTTGAGAATATTCCAGCTGATGGACTGAGCAATGCAGCAGATACCCCAAGCCTGAAAGGGGTCAATATAGCAATGTTAATCAACACATTCATCAATGAATGTCCCAGTATTGGGAATACTCTGAAGCACACTCTTAACTCTTTGGACTCTTCCCATATTCATTTAGTAAACTCTATTGATTCTTACTATTCTGAGTGCACTTACGTGGATATCCTAGTCAACAAGGTTAAAGTTGTAGCTATTGTTGATAGCGGAGCACCTGTAAACATTGTTTCCACAAAGCTGGTTAAGAAACTGAAAATAGCTCCAGATATTGACCATCATCAAGAATATGGGACCGCAGGCCTTAACAGCACTAAGAGTGAAGGAGCTTACAGCGCTTTGCCACTATGATTTGGAGCTTTGGTAGTAGCTGCACCTGCTATAGTGCTTCCAAACGCCAATTATGACATATTAATTGGAACTAGTTTTTTAAGGACCTATGGGATCTCATGAGATTTTAAAGAAAACATCTTGACAATATTGGGACAATTGCTTCCAATTTATTACTCTCGCAATGATACAAAGCCCACAAGCTGTTGTAGGAATTTTATCAATATATCTTATGCTGATGGGATAATACCAGTAGGGTATATTCAGCGAGGGAATTGAAGCTGCCCCATGCCAAATGCCATAAACAAAAATTGAGGAATACCTTTACATGTGAATAAGGACGCGACAATAGCTCCAGGCCATCAACTGGTTATGAGAACTGGGACTACACTGGATATTCCAGAAGGACTTTATGGGGAGGTCATAACCCCATGGCATCATTCTCCAATGGAACCTAGTGTGGCGCCTGGAATACTTATACTGGGGCACAGAGAGATTGATGTCTTACTAGCAAATTTGACTGGCTGAAATATTAAGGGCAAGAAATTTCAAGTAGTCACTTTTGTGCACCTACTTCCAAGGTACGAGTTAATATCAGCTGTCAAATTGGGTGATTTATCTGAGTTTGGCTTACCAACCCAAGCCCTCAGGGCACATGTGGTAATACCCCAAGAATCGTTCACCATATTATTGGAACAACAGAAGGATGAAGCACTAGAGTTGTTTGAATGATACTCTGAAATTTTTGCCAAAGATGACCAAGATTTAGGTTGTGCAAAAGGAGTTCAGCATTTTGTGGATACCAGGGATCATATGCCTATTAGAATGAGGCCAATTTGGCACCCCAGAGCCAGTAACAAAATAGTCAGTGAAGATTTAGACAAATTGCTGAAAAGCGGAATGATAGTGCCTTCCAAAAGCCAGTGGGCCAGCCCCATTTTAATCGTAAAGAAGAAAGACAGCAGCTATTGAGTTGTGATTGCTTATTGACGCCTCAATGCCATTACAAAAAAGGATTCGTATCTGTTGCCCAGAATTGATGATGCTCTGGACTGTCTGGGAGGGGCGAAGTACTTTACCACAATAGGCCTCATCTCTGGATATTGGCAAATTGAGTTGCCACCAGAGGAGCAGTAAAAGTGCGCGATGGTTGCTGCTAAAGGGCTTTTTCAACTGACACGCATGCCACAGGGGCTGTGTAACACACCTGCAACCTTTCAGCGTGCAATGGACACAATTTTGGGGGACCTTAAATTGTCCTGCATTCTGGTGTACCTGGATGATATCGATGCCTTTTTGCAAACATTTTCTGAACATCTGGAGCACCTTGAGAAAGTGTTCAAACGTCTGTTGAAGGCCAATCTGAAGACAAAACCTAGAAAATTCTAATTCTTTAAAGAACAATTGGAATACCTTGGGTTCATCATTGATTCCAAGGGCTTGCGGCCTCAGCCTCAAAAGGTGGAGGCAATTAACAATATGCAACCTCTGACGAGTATGAGAGATGTTCAAGTGTTCTTAGGCATGGTAGGATACTATTGAAGATTTGTGGAAGGGTTTGCAAAGATTGCTGAGCCTCTATTCCACTTGCTACAAGGAGGAGTTCATTTTTACTGGGCAGAGGAATGCCAACAAGCCTTTGAGGCTTTGAAAAACAAAATGAGCTCAGCGCCTATCCTCTGATATCCCGATTTCAGCAAGCCTTTTATCATACAAACTGACGCCTTGTTGACTGCAATTGGTGGTGTGCTATCACAGATTGGGGATGATGGCGAGGAGCATCCAGTCGCTTATTGAAGCAGGATGCTGATTAAGCATGAGCATAATTATACGGTGACCAAAAGAGAATGCCTGGCTGTCATCTATGCTTGTAAACAATTTTGGGTTCACATTCATGGCACCAAGTTCCAAGTAGTAACGGATCACAGCTCATTATGATGGCTCCATAATCTCAAGGAACCTGAAGGATGGTTAGCCCGCTGGGCTCTGAAATTTCAAGTGTACAATTATAAAACTATTCATAGAGCTGGAGCGGCCCATCAAAATGCAGATGGACTATCACGACTTCCCATTGTAGCTATCCTGAGCATTCTGGCCGATGAGCTTCATGAAAAAATGATTAACTGAATGTATGGAGATGAACACCCAAAGTTCATAAGGTGATCGAGAAAGCATTAATTGACACTGAATATTGAAATGGAATTCTATAAAAACTTAAGCCTGAGGGACAACGTCAAATCTTCCCAAAACCTTCCTTTAAAATGGAGATTATTACACAAGCACACAAGGCTGTCAGACATGAGGGAATGATTAAGATGCTAGAATTAATTTGAGCCAGTTACTATTGGGATTCCATGCAATTCAATATCCAAGACATGCTCAAGAAATGTCATTCATGCCAAATTGCAAAACCTATGAAGTCAGATGTGAAATATTGGCTGATCAAATCTGACTGGGCCTGGCATACCATGTCAATTGATGTAATTGGCCCTTTGCCTGTGAGTAGCCTAGGCAACAAATACATAATTGTTGCTATTGACCATCTAATAAAATGGGTGGAAGCAAAAGCAATTTGAGACGTTGGGGCCCTAACTACTGCCAAGTTCACTATGGATAATATTATCTATAAGCACGGATGCCCCCAGAAAATATTGACAGACAATGGTACGAATTTTACTGCCCAAATGGTACAACAGCTAAATGAGTTGATGTCTATCAAAGGAGTGTTGTCAACACCATACCATCCTGAGACTAATGGTATGGTAGAGCGAGTGAATGACACTTTAGTCAGAATTTTATGCAAAAACGCAGCCTTGGCGCCTTTGCAATGGGCAACTTTAATTAGTGCGACAATGTTTGCATACAATATTGGACACCACAGCAGCACAGGCCGCTCTCCGTTTTGACTTTTGTATGATAGACAGCCCGCTCTACCTCCATTATTATACTCAATACTCCATTCACCCGACGCAATTAACCCAAATAACTATGTTGAGCAACTGGTGAAGACCCTAATCAAGTTGCAATTGGAAGCTTATCAAAATGCGATTAGTCAAAAAACTATTCAGAAGAGCTATGATGATGCCAAATGGGCTATGGTGAATAAGTTTAGTGGAGGAGATTTAGTAGTATATTGTGACACTCATAGCACAGGCTGCACACACAAACTAGCCTCACTCTGGAAGGGTCCATTTATCATTTTGGAGAAATCATCTGAAGATGTATATACCATTAAGGATCAAGGCGGCTGGGTTGTGAATCGAGTACATGCTAAGTTCCTTCATCCATATCATAAAGAACAATAATATAAAGAAAAAAATATTAATAAATAAATAAATAAATAATAATATAAAAAAAGTAAAAAGAAAAAATAATAATAATTACAAGCCGTAGAGTTTATTTTGTTGATACCTCACTGGCATTAGAACTAGGTTCCCCCTCTTTGGTAGGGGGAGGAGAGCGCAATGGAACCAGAGAGAGGCGAATTTCATACAAATCCTGACTATCTAGACCCTGGTGGAGATGTTCCAAACCCAAGAAAGCTCAGCACCAGGCACGCTGGCCCTGTTGGCTTAGGAAAGGCCATCAAACTAAAGGGAAAGTCCATTGGTAGGGACTTCAGAATAGGCGGGAGAGATATGACTCTGGAGTAAACGCCGCTGAAAGGAAGACACAATTGGCAAGAAGACTCTCAAGGCAAGGGTAAATGGAGGGGAGAAACTCCTTTGCGCAAAACATTTGGGAATGGGCCTCATCTAATACCCTGCGCATGTTGGGCACAGTATTGGTGGGGAGTGATGAAGGAGGGAAGCAAATGCATGCACCTAAAAGAGCCATCTGGGGGACAAACTTCTCAGGAAGTCCCTTAGCCAAGCTCTTACAAAGGGCTCAGTATAGCACCAGGATGCGCCGATCCTTTGAAACCTAAGTCTTGAGGCCCAATGCAACGTGAAAATTGGTATGAACCAAAGCGGGTTCACACCAAATCCTAGAAACAGAGTTAGTAAAAATAAGGGCCTGGTTGGCCTCAAAGATATCATAAGCGGCAACCTCAGTACCAGTTGCAAGTGCGGACAACAAGTAGGCATTCATGAGCTCTGACACCAAGTCAAGCTCAAGACCCAACAAAGCCATGCTGCCCACGCAAAGAAAGGAAGCAAGACTTTTTGAAGGGAAGACATTAAAAATTGAAAACAAGAACTCTGGAAGAAGATCCCCATCCAAAGCAAATTGATCTTAGATCAGGGTTTCTTTGGACTGAACAGCTTCTGAAGGCTGAAGAGATACTAAATATGTTAAAAGGGGATTTCACTCAACCCATCAGGATGTTCAACTAACGGCACCTGAAGCCACAGAGGCTTGTTCAGGTTGATTAATTGGTGCTATTGCAACGGGTTGTGAAACCAAACTTTATAGTATTGTTGAAGCATAGCTGGTTGATCCAGCTTGAGGAACTATGGGCAACATGCCTGAGTTGACAATAGCTCACTGCATGGACTTGCTTAGCCTTAGGAAGGCTCATCAGTCCGAGGCAGAAAGGCTATTGAGATAATGTTCATACTTGGAGGAGCGCGAAAAGCTAGACATTGTGAACTGAGAAGAAGGGTACCCGCCGCTTATATCCAGTCAAGGCGGGGGAAGTGTTGAGTAATTGACTGGACCTAATCATCGGATATTTGATAGGGACATAATAAGGTTAGCTGTTTAAAAACTTATTATGAATCATATCAGATATCAGCAAAAATGGACCAGGTATATTCTAAGCTTATGCAAAGCTTAGAATCTGCGGCCTAGTAATTTCACTTAATTATATTCAACTATGATGACACAGGCTCGAGGGCTTTGTTAGTTAGGATAAACTTAAATTTAAGTTTTAATTTAATGACATGGGTACATGGGCTTTGTTGGTCTATGTCAAAATTAGTTTTTAATGTCAATCAAGTTTTTGATCAAATTAATTACTAATTAGTGATATGAATTGTCTTGGTATGTGCTGCCAATTACATGTGAAAGTGAATTGGTTCAGCTATTTTGAAGATATGATGAAACGCCATCTCAAGGATGATGATGGTGTTTACTCTGACTCTGAGGCTGAGCATGATGCCCTGAGCTGAAGTATTTGTAGATGTCATTACAAACTTTTTATGTGGCCAAGGGTCACTGAAATTAAGGCGTCATGGGTAAGATGTGGTTAACATTGAACCCTATAAATATCCCTTGCATCTACACTAATAAAATTTTCCTTTAACTTCTGGATCAAGTTTATAATTTATCCTATAAACTTTTTGCATTACTACTTTATTTTATATTAAAGTCAATTTTCACTTGGGATCAGCAGGATCAGGGCAACGTGCCATCGTCCAAGTGAAATGACTGGGTATACAATTGAAGTGTTACCCAAAAAGTTATATCATAAATTTAAATTCACCATCCTGTCTATTGTCCTCACATAATAGATGCTCGAAACCACATCCCACCCTCAAAGAAGAACCAGCCCTCTGAAGCAGACACCCAAATTCAACAGGAGCATCAGCAAAAAGAGCCAAATCCAGGAGAGTTTTGAAGTCCAACTCTGGAATCAATGGCAGAGGAAGAATCAGCTGAGAGTTGTTCAAAATGTTAGCCCACCTGGTTTTGGAGGGATTAGTTACCATTTCTGATAATTTGATGGAAGGACTAGGCGGTTGCACCAGACTAGGTGTATGAGTCCTAGAAGGACCATAAAAGAGGTTCCATCAAGCATCCTGACTCATCTGCTGTAAGAGATGAAGGTCTGGATCAGACAAACTATTGAGGAGCTGCTGGTAGCGCGACTCAGAATTTGACATATGAGCTGGACGAGAGGGGATGTCAGACATATATATAAGTTGACATTATGCACTCTACAATCCATTAAGCTCCAATTTTGAGGGAATTAATCTCAAAATTAATGAGATAAGCTCTCCAAGGGAAGAATTAGAAATGACTTAAGCCAAGAGGTTATGAGCAAGATAACAAGGGCAAATAGAAATAAGTATTCTTAATTAAGCCATGAAGCAAACATTGACAGCAAGGGTCTCCTGTCTAGGATGAGGAGAAAATCAGGAAATCAAGGACGCCAGACAAAGAATTCTAAATATGACAGCAGGTCATATACCCTGATGGGGGAAAACAAGATCCTGGGACTAATATCGTCACAAGTAAATCTATCATCCTGGCATGACAGAAGGTTGTGGGGACTCTGCTCTGAGAAGGCGGTAGCAAGGAGGAAGAGGAAAAACGCCATATGCTGAAGGTTATCCTGAGCAGCATTGAGTATTGATGAGTGAGCTCTGCTTGAACCAATGAAGTATTTGACCAAGTGTCCAAAGCGGTGTTCTCATGCCCCAGTCCTTTTCTTGCTGGAAATCTAGGCAAGAAGGGGGATGTGTTGGATTTTTGCCCATATTCCCAGCCTACTAGATTACCTTGTATTGCTAGGGAAAAATTCCCTAAGGCAAAGTGAATTGGAAATCAGTTGGCCCGAGTTTTGGAGGAACTGTGTTCAGGGGATATTGGGATATCTGCCTAGTCATATCTGTCAGGGATTGATCTGGATGAATACTTAAGATCTCATTGGGTGGAGTTGCCAGCGAAATAGAGGCATCTGATAGTGATTAACTATCAGGTGTACTGATTGGGATCAGTCAGGTTTCATCACCAACTGATTGGGAATGAATAGTGAGTTGTAAGGCAAGTGATGCTGCCTGCAACTAGCAAATTGATTGGTTGGTGAGTGACCTGCCATAATGGGTAATAAGTCCCATTACCTAAGCAGGTTGCTAGCCAAATATGGTTGGTTTTCTTGGATTGAGAGGAAAATGTTATTGACATATATTCTGACTCTTTCTGTTTGAGGTCTTGAGGATGTCCAATGACAGAATCCTAGCCAGGATGGGGAAGACCATTGCTGCTGAGATGAGGATGGGTGATTCAATGGCAACGGCTGCCATTTCATCAAAGAGGTTTCAACCAAGGGTTAGACAGCTGAATCCCCCACTATATATTCCCTAGGATTTACTATAATAAAAAACCAGCTTTTAGATAACCAGTACTTTATAGTAATATTATCAATTTGGTGTATAGTTAGACTATCAGCTTCTATTGTGTTGTTCTATCTCAAGGATATTATTGCAGAGGGCAATAATTGGAAGACTCTCAGAGAGAAGAGTAAAGATCTGAGCGGGGATCTAGAGAAGAAGGAACCACAATCAGGGATAGCTGCTGACTGTGTGTTAGGCTGAGAGAGACTGTCACTGGGGTATCTCAGCAAAGATCAGGTGGACAAGAGTATAGGGAACAAATTCCTATGAGTAAAACTTTAAGAGTATTTAATTGGAAATACTGGCTGAGTGTTGGGCCAAAATATAGTTCAATCTCAACTATAGATAATAGTCTCCATACTATTATTGAATAATATTTTATTATATATAATGCAACAAAGTGCATAAGGAAATTGAACCTGTGCAGTAAAAAGGTTACTGGGTTGCTTGCTGATAATCAATCTAGAGTAAATTTTTACACCTATAAATTTAACCAAATAACCATAATCACTTAGAATAACTATTTTTAAAAGCAAATATTTAGTGGTAGCTGGAACATCTCTGATAGGCAACTACCTTATCTTCTGTTATTTCAATACCTATATATTTATCAATTTTTATAAAATAAAATATTAAGAGGGGATAGAGGAAACAATATTTTATTATAGATAGTATAAGTTTTAATCTGTTACAAACCAAACTCACACCTGATCATCAACAGATTTACCCTTTTAGGCAACTACCCTATTTTTACTTCTATTATAAACTATATCTAGTCTTTTTAGATTAGATAATAATATTATAAGAGGGGAGGAAATGATATTTTGTCCTAGTCAGTTTAAGTTTTGAACCTGTTCTGAACCTAAACTACAGCATATTGGTAGCAGGATGTACCATGTTAGCTAACCACCCTTAGAGGGTGTGGCATAGTTGGGAGGGTGTCCCACTATCACCTCTCACAACATGTGTTCCAATCCTGTTGTGGCAGAAATTACATTTCTGTGCCAAGATGATATCAATACATGTGGATTTGCGCACCATGCCTCAGTCTGACCAAGCAAATTAATGAAGTTAGATCATATAATACTGGCCTATCAGAACATGCGCAGGAAGTGTTTACCCCCAGTACTTGGGTTTTGTCCTCCACTTCTATATTTTTGCTCCCTACTCCCTATCCTCTCTATCAGTGCAGTATATTTGTCCCAAGGTCAGCCCACCTTGATTAAAAAAGCTAACCACCCTTGCATAGCAAACTTATTAAACCTAATAAATCAATTATATAAAGCCATACTGCTAGCTAAAATATTATCAGTAAAATGCTCACCACCTGGCTATAGAATAGATACTTTATATAGGTTACTACATGGTTTTTGGAAGGTATGTAAACTATAATTTCCATATTAGACCTTAAATTCCTAGTTTATGTGATTTAGAAGATAAAAATGGCTTTTGTTTGTTAATTTAAAGTTTTTTATATATATTTGGTTAGAATTAAACTCTAAAAACCCTATCTACTTGAGAACTCAACACTAAAGAGTCATATAAAACCAGATGTTGTGTAATAGTTTTTAGTTTGGGAGAAATAATGTTTTTAAGGTGCTTTACAATTTTAAATACTTTATAATAGACATTTATTACTTAATAAAACCAGATGATGAATATAATAAGTAATTATTCTTATAAATAGTTTTTTATACATATCCATAAACTAAAAAGTTCCCCCATTCCAAATTTTAAATCCAAGCTTATGTGGCTAAGGATTTATGATAAAAATTAGTTTATATGAACAAAATTTTAGAGTTTTTGTACTTTTTTGTATTTAAATTGAGTATAGATCACTCACCTACTCCATAATCCCTAAACTCAAGCTGCAATAGATGGAAAATTCATAAACGTAGATTTTTTGGTTTTGTGAATTAATTTTGGATATACATTTTCAAAATTGAATTGTTTTAAAATAGAAATTTATTAAAGTAACATTTAAACTGCTTTTTTGCATATTAAAAAAATCCTAGAATTGAAGGGCTTCTTAGATGAACTACAAATTTAGAGAACATCCATGTCGACTTGAAAATACATAGCTTTTGTGGTTTGAGAGTAACCTTAATTAAATCTTTTTTATATATACAAGCGGAGTTACCCGGCGTTGCTCGGGTTATAGCTCACACTGACAGCCTAAAGGCTATGCCAGCACTATGCTTGAGCCACTCGGACTAATAGCTTAGCTGTTGCCCTTGTGGCTGGTGAGCTGATTATCCTAAAATACTTATTATCTGCTTAAAAACTCTAACTTGTTTAGTTTCGGGTGAGCAATTTGCTGAATTATTAGATAATATTTGCCAATTCTCACCACTCGCCCAAATAGATTGAACCTATCAGACTCGATAGTTTCAGATTCGATAATTTTTGCCATTTCTCAACTATTCACCTAAATTGATGAAGTTATCAGACTCGATTAGCTTCTGGTGAGCAATTTGGTGAATTATAGATAATATTCGCCAATTCTCACCCACCCGCCCAAATAGATTAAACCCATCAGGCTCGATAATTTCAGATTCGATAAGATTCGCCAATTCTCGCCCACTCACCCAAATAGATTGACCCTTCAGACTCAAAGGGTTCAGATGTCAGTCAGTCAGTGAAAGTGCTTTATTAAGTAGATAGATAATTTTTGCAATTTTTGTTGCTATAATTGAATTTTAAAAAAATCCCTTATGGATTTGATATTCCAACATCCAAGCTGCACATACATACCAAATTTTATAGATATAGATTTGTTGGTTTTTAAAACACTTTTTTAAAAACTCTCAAATTTGAATCATTTTATAATAATCATTTTATTAAGGTGAATTTTGAATTTTATTCGAGGTGGGCCGACCTGAGGACGATACCGCACCGATTAGGGAAGTGAAGAAAATGGGAAAGGAGGATAAAACCCGGAAAACCTCCATGCGCGGCGTATGATAAGCCAGGAACTCCATGGACCGCCTTTGCTATTCGCTATCTCAGTTCGGGGCATTGGCGCGCAAAACCAACACAGTCAAAATCGTCCCCTACCCAAAGTCCATTACCGGGATCGAACTCGGGAGGCAGTGGTAGAGGGTCCATACTCTACCACTGGGGTATCCTCCCTATTAAGGTGAATTTTAAACTGCTTTTTTACCTATTAAAAATACTTAACAGATCCAAAAATAAATGGTTTCTTAGCAAAACTACAAATTTTGAACAGAACCTCCATACCAATTTCAAATTCCTAGCTTTTGTGGTTTGTGTGAAACCTTGATTAATAGTGTCTTATATATATTATAGATTAATGGTCATACAAGATCAATCCTTACAAAAGTAAAATGGGACCTAAATTGGAGCATCCACATTTTTTGAAAAAAGTCATCTAAATTGATCCAGTAGTTTCAGTTATGCGCTAACAGACAGAAAAAAAACAAAAAAATATACAGGTCGAATTGAGAACCTTCTTTTTCAAAATCGGTAAAAACAGAAAACTTTCGAGTATTTGATGTCATAATTTTTGAGCATATCTCCAACTGCATGAATATTTTATTCAAGGCATACGCCTAATAATTCCACTTGTGGGTCAGTTTGATTTGACTTTTTATCATCCTAAAATATCTAATTGGGCAACATTAGTACATTAAACTTATGCCTTTAACATACTCTCTACTAATAGCTGTATCCATTCAACAATCTGTCAAAGAGCCAATAGGAAAGCTCGGTTTTTTTTTGAAATTACTAAGCCTGCTGGATGGTCGGATGGCAACTTTGATACCGGCTGGTAATGTGCCAGTCTAATTGAATTTGGCGCTTTAGCAACTTTCCATTGTTTCGTGCTTTTTCCTTTTAGCGGCTTCTCAAACACTAGTTATAATCATCAGTTAAAGCAGTTTAGAATCATCATTTTACATAATCTAAAATCAATCATTTACAATTTTAACTTACGTTTACCATCGGCTAAAGTAGTATTTAAAACTTGCTTTAAAGCCCACTTTACACATATTTGACTCAACACTCCCCTTTATTTCACGTTTTTGTCCAGAAAAATGTCTCCCCAAAAGTATCAACCTGTAAGTTTAGCTTGAGAGTTTTTATGGCTCCCCTTTTGGGGTTTTGTTCTACCTCAGTTTTATTTGTATTAGTAAATTACCTATTCTTTTATTGGCGCTCATTTATGGGTGGAACATGCTAAATTGTTTTCTTTAGCTCACCGATGCAGATGCTCTTAGCTCAAATCAAGATTCTTCCATTATTTTGTCAAATATTTCCGTTACTGCTGAAGAATCTGTTCCAATAATAGAAGACAATAACACGCTTTCAGATTCTGATGATGAGCAAGAATTTACTCCTAAAAGTCCACCCAGGCTAGCAACTTCAGATTTGCAAACTCATCCCCTACAAGTTCAAAATACCATCGAAATTTTTCAAACACCTAATCCTCTAACTAATCCAGCTGAAGAGGAGGAGAAGCCTGAGCCAATACATCCACGCATTCTTGGCCTGGGGACTGATGGCGTTTTCGCTAATTTGGCTGCCAAGCCCGTCAGGGAGTCGACGAGGGATGCAAATTTGGGTTCTGGTCTACCCCCTTCCTTTTCATCGGTTGGTGACGGAGAAACCAATCCTGCTGGTCCGCTTCCCGATTATGAGGAGGCTATGCAGGAGCCTTCACCACCGCATTTTGATGATGCCATAGCCCACCCTACTTCTTTATCTGGACTTCAGATTGAAGATTTGCTTGTTGAAGGATTGCCCGTGGGTGGAATTCTTTCTTTTTCTTGGAATGCGATTGTTTCTCGTCTCTTTCAAATTATTGGGTTTTTGTTGACTTATCTTCTGCACATCAATCATGCTGGAAGGGTAAGTTATAGGTTTTTTATTTATTTTTTATATAGCTTTGTAACTTTTTTGAAGCTTTATATGCATTTTTCTAGTTTCTTTCTAGCATTTTTTGTCATATTAAAATTATTTTTATTTCTTACTAACTTGTTTTAGCTTGGATCCATTGCTGGTTTAGGAGTTACTTTACTGAACTATGGGCTTAGCCTGAGGTATAAAATACTGAATCCAGGGGCAAGCAACGCTCAGGATGAATCAGACGATTTTTCATTCATTTTGGGAAATAAAGGCGGAGAAGCGCCAGGCTCCGCTATATGGTTAGCTTATATGCTTATGTTCGTCGGGTGTATAGTTGTCTTGAAGTCTGTGACCGAATATGTTCGTCTTCGGAAAGAACGGAGTGCTATTCTACGTTCCCCGGAGGTTGGTACCACACAGTGACGTCCCCTATCAAAAGCTCACTAATAAGCAAAGATCAAAACCTTTATTCCCTTTCTCTAATTCAGGATGTAACTCCACTATTTTTCCACGACAATGCGAAATACCAAATTAAGTTTCATCTAGCTTGATTTTTTATTAAATTATACACGAAAGACTGGTTGGATAATTTTCAGCCTCTATCTGAAATGAATAATCCTATATTCTTTTATAAACTTCACTTATTCAAAACAAATCTGCAAAATGATTAAATTTAGGCTCTTTGCTTTTAAAGCCGAGCCTCCGCCGTGTTTGGCACCATTTTCCGGTGCTTTAGTTGCTTATATTTGAATTATTGAAATGATCGGCGCTTACAACTCAGCTTTGCAAATAAGTGCTAAAGCATTTGTAACCATGATTAGCAAAACTCCCATTTTATCTTTCCAAACTAGGTTCTTTTGCCTTGACTATAACGTCATTAGAAGAAACTTTAGATGTTGAAATCCTTAATGATGATTTAATCCTTGCTGGTAATTTTTATTTATAATTTGAAACAGTTTTTGGAGCACTTACAAAACCAGTTACAAATACCTGACCGCCGCTCTATGATCCTTTGAGAAGCATTTAGTCAACCTTTCAAAGTTTTCGTTTTCATTTGGAATTCCTAACCTATATCACTCTTTGCCCATGTTTTAAACTGCGCTTATAAGTTGGTTTATATAACGAAAGTATAGTCTCTCCATATTGTTGCATTTTGACTAGCTGCTACCAACAACTTGATAGCCTATCGATTTCAATCCAGATAGCATAAAGTATAATCTCAACAATCAGGTTTACATTGATGAGAGAAAGATCTTACTAAAAATGCATGCTGTATAGATGCAATCATTTTATAATACTCTAGCACTATAGACTTACCAACCAATTAATAATCTTCTAGTACCTCCAAGGATGCTATCTTGTGCTTGCTATTAAGAGGCGTTGTCATGGAGCTTGCTGATATAATTAAGACTGCACTGCCACTCAGGATGATTTACCACCCACAGCAATAGCCAGAATACCGCCAGTACAGCCATCCACAAGGTTTGATGTAAGGTGAGTAGGGAAAATGCCAACACCTGCCAGGTAATTCCAAAATTGGACCACATAGCTGAAATTAACACCACAAAATTCTTAATCTATTAATAAGTTTGGAAATTCAAGATTTTTATTTGATAAAAAAAGAGAAATCAGGAAAAGGAAATGGAGCAACAGCTGAGCCTGTTAGGGCCTGCTGCTTTATAAGCTAAATAAGTGGGGAGTGTGGAGGAGTGCATTATTGCCTAAAAATTCATTTGCAATCAATTTTTGATGGATCAACACACTAGGGTATTTCCAACGTTGAATCAGATCCAACCTGACCAGCCAGTGGTATCAAAAAATTTACAAAATTTTTTGGTGCAATTCCACCTATTGAGCTGGTGACAATTTATTCAATGGCTGATGAGTTGCACCTAAGGCCAGGTAAAGGCAATCCTATTTCAAATCAAATGGGTTTGGCATGCCTGATTCTATTGGGGGCAGGCTTGCCTTCACTGGCAGCAAGGGGGAAGTTGGGCAGGCAATTTCAAGTCTGATTGAAGCAAATGATTTATTTTTGTTTAATAAGACATACTATTATTAATAAAATTTGAACTAGAAGGGGATACCTTCTGGCAGGGTAGGAAACTGTGGCTTTTCTGTTGGCAATAATTCTGGCCACCATCACCCCCTGGCACACTCCTGGATCCTCACAACCAACTCCTTGGTGGTGAGAAGAGGGGTTAATGTGACAATTTCAAGGGTAGGCCAAAACCTACCTCTCATCTACCACATGGGCTAGATTGCCCTGGTTGGTATGGGAGTGAGAATTCTTTTTAGACCCCTTCTTGGTTCTAAAAGGATATTTCTTCCTATTGAGGTACAAGGGGTGCTTCCCAGGACTAACAAGCATGATCATTGCATCATCTGTAGCAATATAGAGAATTGAATAAGTATCTAAACAAAAAAGTAGTTTATTATAATAACAATTTAGATACAATTTTCATAATTTTATTGAACTATTGTAAGTCAAGTTTCAACACCACAAGTTTATGAAAAAGGATTATAGGAGGTCTTTGTGGTTAATTCTTCAAGGATAAAGTCCAACACGCCATCATGAGGGATAATTAAAGAACCTGGCAAATATTCATGAATTCACAATAATTTGTGAAGCAATATACAGAAGAAACTGATCCATAAGGGAGGAGGAAGCCCTTTCAGTGACAAAATTATGTTTAAAAGATTTGACTAAGATTATGTGTTGATGCTTATGTCAGAGTCAGTAAAATTGGGAAAATTCTACTTTAGAATTTTACAAAACACCAGGATCATACAAAATTGGTTACAAAATTGGTGCAGCTAAATCATTTCATTAACATTTTTACATTGACTCATCATAAACATCTTAAACCAAAGATATTAATCTTTGTAAATGAGAACCTTTATCTGAGGTCTTTAGTATAGAAAACTTGAAAAGTATGGAAGTTCTTGAAAAGGTCCCAGACTATAAAGATGGATTATGAGGGTGATTGATTATCAAGAGTTCTGTCCAAGATAAAATATTTTAATGTTTATTATCTTATAAAGTACAAACTTGCCATTTTATTACCTTTAATTTTGTGGTCTTGATATTTTAGGGGGTCTTAAAGTGGGTTTCCAGGCTGTTAAGTCCCAGAGGTCACTTTCTTTGCAGGTAGGGCTACAACCTGCTTCCTGCTGATAACCTTGGAAATATCCTAGACAAACTTCAAAGGCTCTTTATTATATTCTTGAATAGTATATTAAGGCCTCCTTTGGAGCTCATCATCAGAAAATATCATTTATAGATAATTTCACCATCCACTCACAGTAAGGGCTTCATACTTCCAGATAAGTCGTCTTTTAGGAAAAGTACTGATAGTAGCAGATAGCTTCATGGAATAAATGAAACTTGAGTATAAGAATCTACTTTATTAATCACTTCTCATGATGTTATGGACTAGACCAGATATATTAGCATAGTACCTTGCTGATGTTCAGTTGCTTTAGGTCTTGTTGTAGCCTATACACAATACCAGATATTATGAAGAAGCACTAGCACAGATGATAAGCGGTTATAGTAATAAACTCATAATTAGGTTCTACATCAACCATTATATGTTTATAATTAGTAGGCATTATTTATTGTATGGGGACAGGAGCGCTTGCTCAGGGTAATGAACACTTAAGTAGATGGGAGAATACCACCTTGATATTTGGCATGGTCAACTTTACAAGTTACTTTATATGGGGCAACACATTTATTTCAATAAAGTTATGTCATTGTTTCCTAAGACCATTTTTATTAGTATTGGTGCCATCCTTTAGTGCAAGTCAATGCCCAGCACATGTAAGAGACAACTGAGAAAGCATTAGAGCTTGATGTAACAAAAAAATTAATTTTATAATTTAGGTGAAGTTCAAATGCAAAAGATAAATCCAGGTTAGTGAGGTGGACCTAAAAAATCTTTTTTTGTTATTGAAAGTAAAGATGTATGTCAGGATGAGGGAGATGTAACCCAACCATCTGATTAAAGTTCAGGGCAACCAAAGCCAAGAGTAAGGATATCACATGTTTTACTTTAATAAAAGTTTTTACTCAAGGAAAAATCTCCCCAATTGGCATATTCTTGTTTCTTTATTATAGTAGTGGCAACAAAAAATATATGGCAAAAAGAATGTAACTTTTATCTTTTTATCAGGTTGTTCAGAAAGTAATTTTGTTTTTTATGAAATTGAAAGATGACTTTAAAATAAAGAAATTACTTTCCAAACAACCTAATACAAACAAAATATATAGAAAATCAGGTAAGAACTCTCAGGGAAAATTTACAATCGCTTATAAGCCAAGATATATATTATTTTTCAAATTTTTGAATTCTGAGGCATCTGGTTACATCTTTTGAACAATGTTTGATTGCTTAGAACAAGTTAGGACCCTGACATCAGGATATTTTGATAATTTACTGGGGATCATCCCCATTTGAATATTGACCAAAACTTTAGATTGGGTTTAAATTCTGTCATAAAATTTACTCAAATCTTCAGTTTAAGCTGGAATCCTGACAATGCCCTCTTTTGATCTTGACGCAGTAGGACAAATGGTCACAAAAATTTACTGTGTATTAAATTTATCACAATCCTCTGAGTGAGCTTCACAATAGAGTGTTCATTTTCTCATTTATAAATAACCTTATAGGGTCCTGACCAATTTGTATCTAGTTTGTTATCACAGTCACAAGATTGATATATTAGTAAAAGAACTAAATCACCTGGCTGAAAGGCATGCAGAAGAGCATGTTTATTGTTAAACTGATTAGTTTCACTGGTAATGGTAGCAGGCAAATTTTTGGAATCCAAGGCCTAAAATCAGCTAATCTTATTAGTGATACTTCTCAAAGTAACTTCATGTGCTTCAAGGAAGGCTTGGTCTAACATGGCTTGCATTTTAGAGAGAATTTAGAAATTTTTCCATACAAGGCTTGGAAGGGGGACATTTTGATAATCTATTGATAACTTACTTAGTAAGCAAAAATTTTACTAAGTAGATATTTCAGCCAATGTAGATCCTCTACCACTGCCTCCTCAAGTTCAATCCCAGTAGATGAACTTTGGATAGGAGATGATTATGACTGTGTTGGCGTTGTGCACCAATGCCCCAAACTGAGATAAGTGAATAGCAAGGCAGTCCATGGAGTTCATGCCCTATCATACTCTGTGCATGGAGGTTTTCCAGGTTTTATCCTCCTTTCCCACTAATTTGAATCCCCTTCATTGGTGCGGTATTGTGCCCAGGTCAGCCCACCTCAATAAAATAAAAAAAGTTAAGTATATTGCAGCAAAATAGAGGGGCAGTTGAGGCCATTATCTGGAGGGTTGAGGTTAGTGTAGAGTTTACTCACTCTACCATTCCATTGGTTTCAATATGGTAAGGTATGGAAAAATACTTGAGTGGACTCCATTAATTTAGTTAACTCATTCAACAATGATGATTGAAAATTTTGATCATTATCAGAGAGATTATGTTAGGCATCCATGTTGTGTGATAATTCAAATATAGAGGAATGTGGCTATAGCTTTTTCTAAAGTGGAGGTATGGATATGGCTTTGGTCTACTTTGTTAAATGATCAACAGCCAGAATGAGGAATTGATGGCCATTAGCTCTTAAAGGAGTGGGTCCACAACTTAATACTTATAGTAAGAAAGGATTCACAGGGTGGAACCACAGGATGTTGTGCTCATGGATTAGTTCCAGCCTGACTTTTACATACTGGACAGGACTCCAATACTTTTTGAATTTAGATAGCATCACTTCCCAGTAATATTAGGTCTAAAGCCACTGTTAGGTTTTCTGAAACCATCTTTGGTTAATAAGCAGTTGTTTTACTAGTATAACATCTGTGTGAGCAGAAGGCCAAATGTAGGGTAACCATTGTTGTAACATGAGTTAGTAAAGGTTACTATCCTTGTTTTGAATATTTTCCAACCTTTTCTATGATACTTTTTGGATAGTAATAACGTATTTTTCCACAAATAAGGTTGGATTAAAGGATTGTATAGTCAATATTCCTCAGGAGCAATCAAAGTTAGTATGTGTAACCTGGATAAATGTCCACATTCTGGTGTATTGGCCCTAGAAAATGGATGATGGAGAAATCATAATTTTAAGTTTTAAACCCATCAGGCCAATCTTCCATCAGGATCCTTCATCTGTTAGAGCCATCAAGAAAAGCATGGTCAGTATTATGGTAATTGGTTCCCATATAAATAAGGTGAGAAATGCTTAATAGATAATAGTACTACAAAACACTCTCATTTTGGTAACACTATATTTGCGTTCTGTCTTTGATAGGACTTTGCTATAATAAGCAATAGGATGACTTATCAGATTTTTGTCATGATGAACAAGATAGCTCCTATAGATAAATTACTAGCATCAGTAAAAAGTAAAAATGCTTTGTCAAAATTAGGATGTATGAGTACAGGGGAATAAGAGAGAGCTACACGTATTATCAAAAGGACTGTTGCTGATCATCTTTCCACTAAAAGCTATTCCTTTCTTCAAACAATTAACTTAAGTTTTGGAGTTATCTACAGAGTGTGGAATAAGTTTGTGATAATATCCCACCAGCACTAGAAAGATTTGTACATCACAAAGTGACTTATGTGGGGACTTTTTAGAAATGGTTGTAACTTTGGCATCCATCAGGGATATTCCTGCCTTACTTACCTTATGGCCCAAAAAATACATTTTGCTTTAGAAAAAGGAACATTTGGCAGGTTTTAACTTCATAAAATCTTGGCGTTTTCACTGGGAAACCTCCCTTGGGTGTGCCAAATGAGTGTTAAAACTTTATGAGAAAATGTTTATATTGTTGAAGTAGACTAACACTTAAGAGCGTTTTAAGCCAACAATAAACTGACCATTGCTTTTTGAAAGGTGGCGGGGGCGTTGCATAGCCCCTGCAGCATATGAGTAGTCTCAAATAGCACTTCACTAGAGTGAGGGCACATTTTTTGTGATATTTAGGGGATAAGTCAATCTGCCAATAACCACTGGTGAGGTCCAACGCTAAAATATTGTGAACCAGACATTAATGTAAGGAGTCATCTCTATGAGGTAGGGGATAACTATAATTTTAAGCAATTTAATTTAGTTGGTGATAGTCCATAACAACTTGATGTTCACCATCTTTTTTATGAAACAAACAAAATAGAGGAGTACCAAGAGCTTTTTGATGGTACAAGTAGCTCAGCTTATAGTAGTTGCTTTAAACCAGAGCTACTTAAGCCTCCTCAACCTTAGATTTTTGGTAGGCTTGATAATCAAATGGGGGTGTGATCTTCAATTTTAACTTGGTGAATTACTCCTAACATCTTCATATAATCACCTAGTCCCAATGAAAATATATCATTTTATTTCTCAAGGAGGGATTATACATTGTAGCTTTCAATGGAGTGAGGTTGTCCCCAATCTTACTTTTGACCAGAGTTATGGGTTTTAGGGTCTAAACCTTAAGTCTTGTTGAGAACCAAAACTACTTACATCTGCCATATTTTTTATAGGACAGAGTTTTTTTATAGGCGATGAGAGCGCTTTGTGGAATTTGGAGTGTCTAATTTGCTAAATCTCCTAATAAAATGGAAATGGATTTCTCATAATTGGGCTATAAAATTTCAGAAAAAATAAGCGCCTCTTTGAGAGAAGGACTGGGGTGTCCATATAGGTCCCAACTTGGTTAGAGAAAATGCGAAATTAATTCCAGAATACATGATAATTTTAGAAACAGGTGATATATTAAATGAATGGAGGGCATACAGAGGTATCCCATCCTCAACTTCCACAGCATCAGGAGATAGCTTAGTTTTACAACCCAAATTTTGATATTCTATTTTATATATAGAGGAGGGATATTTAATAAGTCAGGTATGTTTTTTGTGGCACCCTTATTTTTGATTGAGAGATCAAATATCAGTGGTATCTGATATCTCAAGAGTGAAAGGTATTTTTCTTTGTGATTTATGAAGTATAACTCCCGCATAAGTTTTAAACCAATAAGCAATTCATAGGCATCATTTTCTAGCATAATAGCGGGGGCAGTAATAAAGAGCACTCCAAATTGGAGATGTAAGGCAGAGTATGCTCTGATCGCCTTAGTAGACTGTTTCCCAATGTCCCATATTCAGCTTTGAGGATCAAGTTAGGAGCCATTTTGATTTTCTGCATAATTTGGGAGTATAGAATATTAACTGGGGATCTGGTATCAAATATAGACAAGACTGACTTTGTGAACATCCACTTCCATTTGTACCACTGAAGATTTAAATTAGGAATTAACATCTAAGAAACAGTCAGTAGTTAATTGTAACAAGGTAAGAAAAGATTCTGCCTCAGCCAGGCATGTGGTTTAAATTTGTTTGAAAGTTTTTTTGGGGTAATGATTGACTATAACTAAAGGAGCTGACTGTAAAGTTTCAATTGGGTAATTGACAAATTTAAAAAATAAGAAAACTTAAGGTCTATATTGCCTTGAATAGCAAAGTGTACTTTAACTCCAGAAGGAGCAGCTAATACAAAGCAACCTGAAGTATTGAAATTAGAGCTATAAGATTAAGACACTTGAATTCCGTCAGCATAGGAGCCTCTTAACCTATTAAAAATGATCTTTTATTGCCTTTTTTGTTGGCAGCAGAGGTTTATGGTGTGGTTGGTATTCATGCAATAGTTGCAAAATTAGCTTGGGTCTATATGAGTTAGGGGGCATTACCACTAAAGCTTGAGGCCAAGGCTTATTGTTAATATGGGGTGGCCTAATAAATTTGAACAGATCAACAGGAATCTCCATAAGGGCTTTTTTGATATGCAGGAGTATTTAGTTGGGATTTGCCACTTTAAAATAGATTTAGATGATGTGAATAGTTTTGAATGATGATAAGGAAGCAGTAATAGCATCATAATGTAAGATGATTCCCTGCGAATAAAGTCTGGGCCTTGAGATAAAATCTTTGGGTGAACTCATTTATGGATTCTTCCCAGTTGAGGCTGATTCCCATACATGTTTATTTATGGTTGGTTAGTGTTAAGTCACCCCTAAACTCCAAAAGCAGAGAATCCTTGGCATGATTCCAGTTATGACAGGTCATAGATTGAGGTACCATTATATCCTGTGCTACATGGCCAAGGCAATTAGTCAAGTGTTTGAGTCATTGGTAAATAGTAGCTTCCACCAATGCAATTTCATAGCAATACCAGAAGGGAAAACGCTCTTTCCTCCAGGGACGTACTACTCTCCTTCAAGAAGAGTTTAAAAGTGTTACTTGGAGGGTTAAGGCTGAATGACGTGAATTGACACCAGGGGCGCTCCTTCAGCTAAAGAGAAAAGATTATCCTAAGAATATTTGTTAGTATGAAGGGCATCCACTCGACTCTGCAGATCATTTACATATTCAATAACTAAATCTACTTGCCCATGGATGTCCCTAAGGGCCGTTTGGTGGTTAAGAGCTGAATCAGCTGCTTGATTTTATTCTTTAAACTGACAGTAATATCTTGAAGTTTTAATTGATGTTGCTCAGTGGCGAGCATTTGCTGTTCCATCCTCATACTACAGAGGGTGGGGCAGCCAAGGTCTCAGGTTGTTCATGATGATGTCTAAAGAAACTAAAGAGTGGAGAGGCACTTAATCTTGAGTGAGTTGCACTCCTAGAGCTATGCGTCTTAGTTGGATATTAAGATTAAGATTTATTATATTATTGACTGGAGTTGATCATCAGGGATCTCTAAATCAGCACTAGGCCCAGGAGGCCCTAGTGTCCCAGGGTCCGGGGACCCACACTGACTAGGAAGTCCATCACAACCAGTTGTTTCAGGTTTACCAGGAACTCATGGAGGACCAGCATAACCTGGAATTCCAGGTGGTTCATCAGAATGAAATTGAACCTTGGTATACTGAATATCATAAATTAACCCCTCAAGAAAGTGAAGGTGTTCATTCACAGAGGATATCAAGTTATTAATCTGGGTTTTTACTCTTGTGGTACAATCTCTTATCAGGTTATTATGACGATTTCTAATTGACTGAAATGATTAGAGAGCTCCAGATGAATGAATCTCATTATTTCATTGTCTAGATGTGTTAACTCAGCCTTCATCTCGTTGATGAGTTGCAAATTTTCCAATATGGCACTTTTATTCTTACTACCAAAGAAAGAGGCAGAATGGTAAAATTAAAGGAATGTGAATGTAAAGTCTATGATAGCTGCATATGCCAAAGCAGTTCCTGATGATGGAACCTGGCTACATGTAATAGATGGTACAGGGTGGGATACAAAAAATTGATGAAAATAGCGCTCTGAACAAAAATACTGACCTGATCTCCATCAAGCGAGGAATTGGTGGTTAAGCTCATCTAGTGGCCAGTACCGCAAGGGCTCATCTTCTATTTGCTCATCCTCCTGGGACAAAGGCCCCAGTGATGAGGAGCTGGATGGCTTCAGTAAAGTTCAAGATTTGTAGTTGATACTGCTTTGGGGAAGAGTGGAGATCACCTCCATGATGCAGGTAATAAAAGATTGCAAGTTGCAGTCATTTCTCCTATGTGCATATTGACCAACCACTTACTGAGGTGAGCAACATGATTTAAAAATGCGTCTCATTCTGAATTGTTTTTGTTCAATGTAATTATAATTTCACTAGGAACTTGGGGTGACCTGAAAAGGAGCGAAATTTTTCAGGACAAGGGGATTTAATTCAACCATCTTATTAAAACTCAGGGTAACCAAAGTCCCAGGCGAAAGGATACTACAAAGATTTATGGCAATAAAAGTCTTCAATAAAAAAAAACTCCTTGATTGGTGTATCCTTGTTTCTTTGCTATTATAATAATTGCAACAAAATATATGGAAAATATAGCATAAACTTTTTAGTTTCCTCAAACAAAATTACATAGAGAATAAGGTAAAAACTCTTTTGGAAAATCTCCAAGTACTTTCAAACCAAAATCTATACTAGCTTGTAATTGGGAATTCTATAGCATCTGGTTACATCTTTTAAACTATATTTGATATTTTGGATTGGGTTTGGACATTGATGCCAGGAGGTATCATTAATTTTAATTAGGGATCATCCTTAATTAATAATAATGACCAATTCTTTATATTGGGTATGAATACCATCACAGTTTTACCCAAATTTTTAAATAAAGCCAGAATCCTGACAACATAAGTGAATTAAAAACCAAGAAATCTGGGACACCAAGATCAACAAGAAAATATAAGGTAGTTGGAGAGGAAGTGTACCTAAACCCCAGTTTTGTTGTTATGACAAAAACTCACTTATATGGCATTACTGGTAAGGCAATAACTAAAAATTCTTATAAAGGTTAAAAAAGTTGCGCTATTTGCCCTAAAGGGCATTAATCTGTGGAGCCCCAACGTGTCATTCTTTTAGACCCTTTTGAGCTTAAAGGATGGCTCAGGAGGGGAAAACCCAACGCCATTGCCAAAACCAGCCAAAAGTAAAAAAAGAATTAGACTCAAGATAATAAAACAAAAACTAGTTTAAATGTACAAATTAAGGGCCTCATCAATTTGATAAGGCTTAAACTATTACAATTTGGGAACAAGTCTTTTAGAAGTGTTGCTTGAGGTGCAAGTTTTTAAAGTTAATTATTCTTAAGTCATCTACATGATTCTTGGGACCTTCTTGAAGTTTACAAGTTTCATAGGCTTTGTAGACTGTCATATTATTGACCAAATATTCTTTGGCTTCTGGTGGACGTCTCTTGATTTTATATCCTCTCATTTGCAACTGCAATAAATGTCTAAGGATCCGTTGGGACCATCTAGTACTAAAAAATAAATGTCTAAGGATGCGGAATCATTAAAACTGGGATTGTAACTGCAGTTTCTAGATAATGGAGTGGTTCCAGTAGAGGTGTGAGTCATATTGTTATTTAAAAATGGATAGAGGAAATTCGATGTCCAGTTATCAATTTTTTAATTATTGTAACTACGCAGGAACTGCTTTAAACCTTGGTTTACACTCTCCTACTGTTCATACAATTGGCGATTTAAAGCTTTGTTGCAACGCGGCAAAATACCCAGAATTAAAAACAGAGACTGATATTGTGCCATTAATTGGGACCTCACTCAAAGCTTATATATTTAAAGATATGATTTAAGAAAGTTATTGTCAATGTAAGGAATTCAGTTTAAAGATGTAATGTTTTAAATTTTATTCAAGGTGGGCTGACCTGAGGACAATATCACACCAATTAGGAGGAATTGAATGAATGGGAAAGGAGGATAAAACCCAAAAAACCTCCATGCGCGGCGTATGATAGGCCAGGAACTCCATGGACCGCCTTTGCTATTTGCTATCTCGGTTTGGGGCATTGGTGCACAAAACCAACACAGTCAAAATTGTCCCCTACCCAAAGTCCATTACCAGGATCAAACTCGAGAGGCAGTGGTAGAGGGTCCATACTCTACCACTGGGGTATCCTCCCATTTAAACATGTAATGTTATTGTGATAGGAAATAAGATGCGCTAATTTAGATAAACATTGCTTGTAACCATTTATGCATCATGGACCTAAAAATATGGAGTTCAACATGAAATTCAAAAGAGACATATGTCCAGGGGCTACAGTAGCTTGAAGTGATACAAGAAAATACTGGCTTTAGCTAACTAAGTTTGTAACAATTACAGAGTATGCAAGATTATATCTATATAACTACGTCTTAAAGCCTTTTTGTATAAAAGCTCATAACATTTTAAGGTCTTATTTTATTTTGGAGACTAGCAGCAGGAATTAGTCCGTTCCCTTATCTATGTACTTTTTAAAGGGCCTAATGGACCCCACCAATTGCCTTTAGAATTTGTTTTCATTTATAAGCTACAAATCTTTTTCCAATAGTTCACCATTCCTTGCGCATGCTTACTCTCTACACTAATAATAGCCAGAAGATGGTTGGTCTAATATTCCAGAAAGAGTTTCAACATACTCCATTTCAATTACCATAGTAAGCAGCACTAGAGCGTTGGATTTAATATCTTATTTTTTATAGCCTTATCAACAGTGATATGTTGTGGCGTCACTAAGGTAGAACCATGTGGAAAATATGATTTTAGTATAAGGCTTTCAGAAAAAAATAATTACTAGACTTAGCAAGAGATACTTAAGTAGACAATAGAAATTATCAAAGCCACCTAGGAAACAACAATATGATTTTTGCAGTAAAAGTATAATAAAAGGCATTATATTCAAAAAGAGTATTTGATTATCCTGACCATGTTGATGGTAGCTTCATTATTTCACAGCTTCTACCATGTCAAAGTGCTCCTTATTATAAGTGTTGGGACACCAGGGGAGAAGCACTGGTGGCACATCCATCTGAAAGGGGTGCTTCAAAGTTCACTTTTATGGGTAACCTCATGACTTGTTTTACTCCTAAATAAAAACTCTATAATCAAGAATTTTACTAGTAAAATTTAGGCGTATAAGTATTTTATTTAGAGTAATTAAGCACTATTTATAATGCTTGAAAATGAAAGTAGAATTTAAGAGGGATTTTAAGGGTAGAGTCATGGGACCTGTAGGAAAGTCCTGATACTGGGATCAATGGAAACTCCGCTTCACATGACTTGGGAAATGGGTTTTAAATATTTCCTGAATTTGGAGTAATTCAAGTAAAACCCCAAATTCAATATACCAGCTGACAATATAGATTTGAACCCCATTCTCATACTTATTGGGCCATTTATGGTTTGTGCCCCTCAAATAAAGGTATCAAACATTCCCCTGGACAAGGCTTTCACCTAACCCAGGGAGAATCCTGACAATAAGCTTATAACTAAGGTGGTCCAGGGTGTCAGGCCACCAGAGAAGAAGCCTTAGATGCGCATAAATACTAAAGCAGGTCTTCAAAAATTTCCTGGTTAAACATCTTATGACAGGCATGGTAAAACCCACAGTCAGTGGTCTATTCATGTTCAATTTGTTATCTAATTTAAATTGTTTATGAAATTGGGAGTGACCAATGTATGCAGTTAGGCTTGCCTTAATAGACAGTGTGCCAGGTAGTGCCTGCTATCCTCTTTCTACTTAAAAGCCTGCTTCTATCCTTACCCTTCTTAACTGGCTGTATGTTTGAGATTAAGGCTTTTATGCAGAGAAATTCCTCAACCACACCAGCAATATGGCATATTTTACTCTAGGCAAAGTTATCCCATACTGCCGCCCAATTCTCCTGTATTTTCCCAATTCAAAAATCCCAATTCCCTATGTTAATAATTGTTGACTTTACTTCTGGTTTGCAAATTAAAGTCATAGTATGATCCCAGCCCATTATTAAATCATCTACTAAATTGAATTGCATTATAATTACCCCATAACTTCCCGATCAGCCTCTTTTTTGACAAATAATCTCCCTTCCATAATTGAATTTTACAATAGCTGATGATTCTTATAACAAGAGCTCTGATAAATCTTGAATGAAAAGATTCAACTATAGATATTGTTTGCCTATTATAAGTAAAAGATCATCTTTTATTATCAAACTTATCAGCTGTTTGTGTAGCTCTTTAGTGTAGTTTACCTATAATAAAGATTCAGAAGCTTACTGAAAGTCATTATATGCAGTAAAGCTAAGAGTTGGACTAGACACTTATAAACTGTGCACATACTATGTAAAGGGACCTCGCGCTACAGAAGTGGTGCTCTATCATGGCTTGATTACATGTTTGAGGAAACTAATTGTAATAACAAAGCTGCACGTCAGAATGCAAAAAGATGAAATTGGCAGGCTTCCCTGACTTTAAAAAATATCCTGGACCAACGCTGGGTACAGGAAAAACATGCCTAGGTTGGTCCTGGAAATGTGCGTGATGCTCAGCCTAGCGTTACATCCAGGGCTTTAAAGCGCACCATCTAAATTCTCAACCTTAACGGTTCAGTACAGTTGCTCAAGGAACAGGAGTTTGAAACCCATTCCAATTTTAGTATACCAAAACAGGTCAAGTCCAGTTACAATCCATAACTCAAGTTTGGTCAGTCTCAAGTTACAGGACCCTGGCTGATTGTAGCGTACACCTATTAGTGCACTTAGGATTAGCACCACTTCTGTCAATTGATGACTCGCCCCCCTATGGTTTAGGTATGTTTTTATGAGACCAACTTTCCTCATTGGTCAACTTCCTATAAATAAATTCCCAATTAGTTTACGTTTTTTTGAATATGATTCTTTGGGCAAACCTGTGTATGGACCTCCTTGAGGAGGTCTCTAACAGAGTTGTTCAGTTTATTTTAACTAAATTATCTCCTGTATCTGGTGCATCGCTGGGCCGCCATGGTCCTCTCAAGATTAAAGCACCCAAGCACTCCTGCAAAGATCTCCACTTGGTTATGGACTCTCCTTTGAGGTCTAACCAAGTGTTGGTATAATTTGCTATTTAATACTATATACTGCGCTGTACAACATTGCCCTGAGTCCCTTTTGCTCCAGCATCCTCCGCATTGCCCTCTTTACCATCTTTCAAAATGACTAGTTCCATGGCGGTGTGGCGGTGTATCCCACACCACCTTGTTGAAAACGTGAGAGTTACAGACACTCTCTTGAATGCTTATTACATAGGGGACAGTTGGTTTGGGCTTCTACGTTGGGTGGTCCAGATGCAACTTTGCACCCCTTAAGATATTTAAGCAATAAAGTGTATTTAAACCCTTTACAAGCAACAGAAGCAGAGAATGGTGCAACTTAGGATAATTCTTGGTGTCATTTTGTAGCATGATTTTATAATTAAAGTCCATTATAGCTTTAGTACCCAGAAGTACTTGTGACTCATGGTAAAATTAATTAAAAAGCCTAGTAATTGTTCCATTCTTCTAAAAATGAATGTTAAAGTCAGCCTTCCATGGGCATAAATTTGGAGGGGATCTGAACTATTTTATACTGCGCTTTCCACGTTAACAAAAAGTCCAATATTTCTCAAGTAGGACATAATTAGATTTCAACTATAGTCATCTAAACAGTTAATCATGATAGTGGCTTTAAAAATTTCATTAGCCCTATATATTTATCTTCGATTTGATTTACTTGAGGTATGCCAACCAGGGGATGGACAGTACCAAACACAACACTCAAAACGACAAAACAAAACTACTAAACAGGTGGGAAGCAGAAACTGCTAACCCACCATGGCAGAGGGTGAGGAGGGGTCAGGGGTTGGTTTTCAGAAAGACCCACCTCGATTAAGGGATGTTGGTTACAGTACCAGATCAGAGCAGAGAGCCAGGGCGTTGGGGCATCCGCATAATGGGGTTGAGGTCAGCGTAGTAGGAGTTTTCTCTCTTCCACATCAGGATAATGACGGGAAAGTGTTTCAACAAAAGCTGCAAGGAGAACTTCAGCTTCTTTGTGGGCTTCAGGAAGTTGGGTGAAAAGGGAGATACTGTGGTGGGTAATTTTGGCTGAGGGGTTGAATGAAGTAATTGTTGCGACATTCATAACAGTGACTTCAGCATCATCAAATAGTTTCAAGATGTCACTGCAGGGAGATTCAGGGAAGTCGGGGGGAAGAAGAGGGTGGGCAGGCCATGCTGGAGCTGAGCCACTGACTGGGCCACCGCGGTGCATAGTTTTGGGCAATGAGGAGAGGCCACCGCAGCTAAGGCGAGCTGGTGATCACTTTGGAAGGGGGCTGTATTGGGCAGAAGAGCGAAATGGCGAGGAGTAGGGGTTTCATCAAAGTCAGGAAGGAAAATTTCTGCCCGACCATAATCGCCTTGGCAGAGATGTTGAACTGTATGCTTACTAATGAGGACATTACCTGATTCGTCAGTTTCATCCAATAGATCCCATGGATTTTGGTTCACTGGAATAGTGGCGTTCAAATTTGGGTGAGTGGGATTGGGCGAATGGGCAGCTGCTTGGGTGCCAACGGTGGTCCAAGCATTTCTCTGATTGGCTGGGGTAGATTTAGGTGGGAGAGTGAGGCTGGAGGTTTTTTGGGGGGGATGATTTTCTATGTGGGCCCACTGAACAAGATTGGAGGGTGGGAGGGGGCAGCAAAGCACCCCATACTGAACCTCCAGAGGGAGGCTCAGAAGCCGCAGCAGCGGACTTTTCCTGAAGGCACGCTCTTTTTGCATGGTTGAGGCCAAAGCAGAGGGAACAAATCTGCCTACCATTATTGACCTGAGCCCAAAAGAAATGATCAGGCGCTGCAGCCACACTAGCGTGGGGTGGGATTTGTTGGGATATGGTAGGGTGGTGTGGTATGATGGTGGCTGTTGCCCGAGGAGCAGCAAGGCGCTCTGCACCAGATGGAATGGTAAAGATGAGGTTGGGCTGAGTGCCATAAGCCATGAGCCCCGCGACCAACTGGTCATACAAAACCTGGGGTGGAAGGTGGGATGGGAGATTTGCAAAGGATACCACCAGCGTGGTGTCTGAAGGGAGGCGAGTATGGGTTGTGGGAATGGGGTTTTTTTTATAAATTAGAGGAGTTTGTGCTGCCGCTTCAGCATCCTCCTCAGATTGGAACCCAACGTCAAAGTAGCCCTTCAAAGGGCGGAAGTCTATAAAGCCAGCTGGCGCAAAGGCTGCAGTGGCTAGCTCAATAATTGTTTTATCAGCATATGGGAACAAGTGCCCATAGTCCACTCTGAGGCAATAGTGAATGGCAGAGCGAGGGAGGGCGAGAGGATGGGGGTGAGAAGGGTGGACGCGCGCCAGGTGGAGCGATAAGTCCTGTGGGGGGACAAAACGGTTGGAAGCAGTGGGCGGGCTGTTTGATCCCATCTGAACGCGCTTGCCCGCGGGGCAGAAAACGCTAGGTGGGGGTGCACTGCTGCTCACACTGGGGTGGCAGGCAGCGGAGCCAAGGACATCAAAGAATAGGTTTGGGCAGACGGCTGTGGATAAAAAAATTTTTATGTTTAAAATCGCTCAAAAGTGACTTCTAGTGGTAAAAGAAAGTTTTTTTCCCTATATATTTATCTTGAACATATAGAAAATGATAGCACTTTTCCATGATTGTCAAATTTAGAAAGACTAACTGGATTAAAAGTTTGGAATCTTGGATAAGAACTTCCTGATGTGGACATCATTGGCGCAGTACTAACCTGAGGAACTAGGTTATTAGTGCAGGGTTGACTCTGTTCAAGTTCTGTAATCTCCATAGAAAAGGGCAAAGCAAATAACAAAGTTAGTACCTAACAATTAGTCAATGCATCGTTTCTTTGATAGCCTCCTCTTCCAAGTATATTTTTTAAAATGGCTCTTGTTGAGAAGGAGATATAGTTGAATGAGGCACCAACATTTATTATCATTAACTTGCTTTTGATTCTTTTTTCCAAATGGCTCAATTATCCTATTTTCAAAGGCATTGTTGCTTGGATTGTCACAATTCTCAAAATCTCTCTGCATGACATGCACACTAGCGCGCAATACATCCAATTTAACCTTGTGGTCAGTCTCCAAGTTATGAAGCTTATGGACTTGAAAGTATAGCTCATTTTTCGACTGGGGTAAATCTAAACTACTATTTTGGAGCGCCCTGAAGTAATGCTCTCAATCCTTTAATATCCTGCTTCATGACTGCTTGTTGATTTATAGTCTGTTGTAACTCAAATAGAAGGTAGTTAGTGGTCTTGATGTTGCTTTCCAGGTGCTGTGCAACTAAAACCATTTTGTATTGGATGTATTAGTCAAGTTTCTTGACCAACTCATCCCATTGATTGATGTCCCCCAGAGTGATATGAGTACATTTAACTTAATCTCTGTATTTAATCATGTCTATAATCCATCCATTGGTGACCATATGGTTGTCCATGGCTCAATATTTTATGGCCAACACATATTAGTATGATTGATCAATAAGTTCATCCAGTTGTTGTAAAATCTGCACACTAAGGTTGTGGTTGTTGTTAACCGCCTGAAAAAAAAAACTGGAAATTGAATTCAAGCTGCCTGTTTAGGTCTTGCAGCGCTTTCACATTTTGCTGGCTTTGTAAAATACTTCCATAAAAGGGCGTGATGGTGAAAAATGGTCAATTGGTTTTTTTTACAATGGGTTATTGAACAAAGAAAAATATTGCCCTGTATGGGCTATACTATTAGCTTTTATAATAGTACTTGATGTTGGCTAAGTGACTGAAAATTTTTATATTTCTGAATTCGCTGGTCCTGATTATGGTGATGATATGTTAAAGCCGTTACTAAATCAGATTGTTTGTGGCCAAAGAGCCGGAATCCACAAATTAACACTTGTCCATTATGTCTCAGCTGCTCAGTGGCGATGTATATGTCTTAAAGCTTTCAACTGAAGGGTATATGAAATACAACTGCCTCCAAAGCCATTAGATTAGGAGTAGGATGGTTGACGTAGATGTGAATTGTTTATACTCATCTTTCCCTTCCCAAGTTGGTTCCATTAAAAGATTTAAAATTCCTCTTTTTGCTACTACACCCCCCATAGTGAGCACCACTTGTGTATCATGAGGTCACTTTATGAATACAAACACAGAATATAGTTGACTAGTCCAACTCTTAGCTTTAATTGTCACATGACTACTTACTAATTTCAAAAATCTTTAGTATAGGTAAAACAATATTAAAGATTTTCAAAAATGTTCAATAAGTTTATCAATAAATAGCAATAATTAATTTAGAATAGAAAACAAAATATATAATTAAACCACTATATTCAAGATTCATCAGAGTTTGTGATGCAGATCATTGACTATTGTATATGCAATTATGAGAAGGAGTTAATTTGTCAAAAAAGGGTTTTGAATGAGAAGTCATGGGACTATCTACAATGAAACCTAATTAGGAAAAAATCTTATAAAGGGATATGATTTTATTATGACTTTGATTTGTGAACCAGAAATTAAGTCAGCAATATTCTAACACCCCAATTTAGGCTTACCTTTTATTTTTTCATTTATAGAGTTACAACTTTATTATAGATATAATTCTCCTTTTGTCAATTTCAGCTTTCCCTTTCAATTTTTCTGAATATTTCTTTTTCAATTTTCCTTAAGCAATCAAATGCCAACTGCCATTGTTAGAGCGCATCTCAATCCATAAAACTTTAAAAAATTTCTTTGGTTTAATTATTATGAAACCAATATTGCGCCCCCATCATACTATCAGTTCATATTTTTGTGATGATCTGGCACTTCCACCCTTTCTCACGCGTAAAGCTGAGAATATACCACAACTGGAGAAGATACTGGAGTTGGGCTAATGAAAGAATTGTGCAGCCATTAGTTAATGCTCATTCCCTTATAAGACCAGTGCCCTTGCTTGAAAAAAAACTAGCCTATTTTTCTCTCACCCCTTACAATATTTTTATAATATTTCAACTCTCCGCTTATTCTAAATTTTTATAATTTTTATTATAAAACATGTTGAGCATTATGAGATGCATTGCGTCCAACAAACTCCAGCCAAAACAGCTGACTCCTTGTCAGATAAAGGGTATAGGAGCGATACACCTCCTGTTTGCTTGATGCCTCAGGCAGTTTCTTAAGATTGTACAGTGCTCACTAAAGCAAAATTAGGCTCTTCTGCAACTTACATAAGTTGTTTAAGAGTTATTAATATTAATATAATAATTTTAGACCTTATATAAAATAGGTTAACGGCGCACCAAATATTAATAAATAATAAGGGATATGTGAATTAAAAATATAACTAAATAGGAAACTATAAGTTAAGACTTGACTCATACTAGAGCAAAGTTTGACACATGGACATCTGTTTAATAACTAAAAGCGAGGCGCTCCACTCCATCCTCTCTCCCTTAAAAAGAAACTTATCCTATGGAAGTATATTATTGTGTCAATGAAACAACAAAAAGATGATTAGTATCTGCGTTCACCAGGACTGGACTTGGCAAATGAATGATATTTTACATTAAAAACGTTATAACATGAGATCACGCAGTAAAAAATTCAGATGTAGCATAGAGAGCTGCAGCTACTTCTGACTTCTGTAGAGTGTTTTTGCAGTAATTACAGGTCCATAAGAAACTTCTCAGTCAGCAAGTGAGAAAGTATCATTGAATTGATGTGCTGATGATATACTGAGCTTCTATTAAAAATACACAAATACCCACAATAAAATTCACGGTCATCATGGCACCTCCATTCTGGAGACATATAAATATATGCATTAGTAGAATTGTAGAGGAAGTTTCATCTGAGAAATATTTTCTTGGCACCAAGGGTCAATCTGAGGACAGTGCTAACTTTAGACAGTTTTACCATAGCGCTATTTGGCAGTCCCACTTAAAGGAGGTGACCAGTGATTAAATGAGTTTTCTCTTGAAATAGTATCCGCCACCCTGGGCACTAGGCATAGTTAAGATACCAACCAAGGTCAAGAATGGGCTGTTTAATATGTTTCACTCGCTCTCAAAGCTGAGCAAACACTGATTGTGAAATATTGGGAGGTCACTTTATTGGCATTAGATTCCAATTTCTAAAAACTTGGGAAGCATAGTGATGTGTAATTTATCCAGAGGTATATTGTTGTTAGATTTCTGGGATGCATCTGGTAAACTACAAATATGGCAGCCAGTATTGTCATCATTAGCGCAACTGAAACAGCTACCACCTGCATCAGCAATCAGGGGCACTCCATCAGTTCTTATAGAGGAATAACTGTTTGATATCTTTAGTGAGTAATAAGATAAAAAGGTCAAATTAAGGTAAAACTAGTTTTATTTAGCAAAATAAGAAAAACCCTACTTTATCAATGACAAGGACTTGTGTCTGAAAAACTAATGGGTGGTAATTGGCAGAAAATGCTAATAAAACACCTGATGGAGTGATTTCACAAGCAAAAGTTGATCTATATTAAAATAATGTGCAGACTGCTTGCACGGCAGTTGAAGAAAATAAATGCCATTGGAGTTTACAATGGAGCACTATGTAATTTGAAAGTTCAGTCAAAATTTTTTGGGTTTAGGGAGTCCTTTAGTACTGTAAGCGTTTTTATCTTTGGGGGTTTGTTTGCCTCTACTGCAAGATTTTAAGTTGCATGAAAGGTTTAACATATATCTAAATAAATTTCCTTCAATAGTGCTAATTTTAGTTTGATTTGTTCAATTTTCCTCAATTAATGGGATGTTTTTGTACCCCATCAAACTTATTATGGTGAGTTGGCTCAATGACCTTGATGACTCTAATTTGGCAATCTTGAGGTCTATACCTTACTTCACCACAAATTCACATAGTTTTACTCAAGCCTAGTTTGACTTCTAAGTTAAATTTTTGGATAGAACCAGTGGAGAGATGATGACCCAGAATTCAAATAGGGTGTGACTCAGGTTTTCTATATTCTCTAGAGCACAATCAGGGATTAGAACCCTTACTAACCTAGAAGGAGTGTTTATTGAAGTTAATTACAAGGGCCATGGCCAGGATCTTTACAGAAATAATTTATGGTCATGTATGATCACTTCTTTTTCTGGATTTATATAGATCCCTAAATAAAAGATGATGTTACTTAAAGCAATAATTCCAATTTAAAGAATTTGTAAATATTTTTTTATGGTTAGTTCTGCCTTATACACGTTTCATGGTGGCTACTAGGTGTTGGAAATGCCTTTTCATATATGGATAAAAAGAATAATTAACTTATGCAAATTACATCCCAAGATTCCATAAGATTGCCTAGGATCGCTCAATGAACCTTTGGAAGCAGGAAGGGGTGTACTAAAGTAAAAAACATGGTATTAATTTATATATTCCTAAGGGTGTTTAGCCTGGCAGGGTAATTTCTGCTTCACTCTAGTGCAGGTTTTGTTCAACACATGTTCAAAACCTGTACTGGCTACAAAAAATCTCAGTGTGGTATATTTGTCCCAAGGTCAACCCACCTCAATTACTAATAATATTTATATATTCCTTCACAAGTTTGGATAGGAATCAAATATTCTGGCTTTACTTACAAAAGGTAATTTTAAAAGCTTAGGAAGCTCAGCTTACTTAACACTATGGCCTTTTATCAATATAGTGAGCCGTTATTTAGTTTGATGGAGTTGGATGGGGGGTCTAGTAAAGCTATGTCAGTCAAAATGTCAGTCAAAATGTCAAAGTCAATAAAAATCCAAGAGATCTCTATGAATAGCACAAACAACTGAAAAAGACTTTTTTAAAATCACTTTAAAATTTGTACCTTGTAAAGTATTTATCTATTAAATCACCTAACACACCATCTTCACTTGGTTAAAAAGGGGTAAATGGGTGAGAATAGATCACAAAGTCAACGTTAAACAAAGTCTTAAAGTCAAAGCTTATATTAAGACTTATTACACATTCTTTGTAGGCATCAAATAGGACCTCATTAATTAAATACAATCAGGTAGGGTAAATAGGCTTAGAGGTTTTTTGGTAGGTTTCATAATGTTATGATGACTTTAACAGAAAAAGTTACTGTAATTGGAATGCCATTTAGCTTTTATTATAATACGTGATTCTAAATTTTCTCTATTAGTTTGCATATAAGGGTTTTTTTTGAGCAGACTTAAGAATATTTTTAATATATATGTTTTAGTAACATGGCAAAGGAGTTGATTAACATTAGATAAGGTCTCTGTTAATAAAATATATTACAAATGGTCTCTATAGTCAGTTCCATAGAATTATATAATCAAGTAAGCAAAATAAGTGAAGAGATATAAATATTGTCACAAGTAATCAAGAATAGAATTCCACAAGAGTTTTAAGTAAAATCAAATGAACTTAAGAAAAAAGGAAAAAGTCACAGACTTGTAAATTTTTTGCATATTAGGATAAAGCTTATTGTTAACTTAGTATTCTCTATACTGTAAACAGGGTTTAAATAGGGCTCAAAGCTGGTAATTAGCTTGATTGTCAAAGATGAAAATAAAAATGGGGTAAACAGACTATTTTTAGATTAAAAAGGGTTTAGTACTTATAAAAATGAGTCAGGATGCATTGCTGAGAAGACCTCTATTGTTCCCTATGATCAAGATTTTCCAAGACATTCTGGATTGACTGCTCTTTTTTCCTTTATTATTCTCAGTAAGCGATGACCTTGTGAAAGCATCAAATCAAAGGCATCCTTGTTGTGGCATGGAAAACAGATGAGCCAATTTATAAGGCGTTTAATTAGTTCCTGCGCACATGATGATTCCTTATTACAATATCCAAGTGCACCTTAGATGTCACGTTCCAATTGAGAGGGCCTGATAGTTGGCTTGCTATGTTTTTTTGGAAGTGGGAATCTCAATTTTGTTTATTATCTTGAGTACTGACATCAACTCCCTCAAGATCTAGTTGGAGGGGAACATATGGCTGTAGGAATCATCCAAAACTTGGTTAACCACTGTCCCTTGAGTAACTTTTAGCAATGGAACCTCCAAATTAAACAAATTAAATGCGGTAGGGCCCTGACCAAAATATGTCAAGTTTGTTATTTTGGCCCATGATTTGATGTGATAGAATAGGACCAGGTCTCCTAACTGTAGAGTTGTCAGAGGAGGTTAGCTAGCGTTTTAGAAAACATAGCCTTGGTGGTAGTTGAAAATGATTCATGATTAGCAAGGGCTTTAAGTCAAATAAGTTCATCTGTTAGGGCCCTCATTGTTAATTTGGAGTTCTCAGGCACTGAGAGATTCAGCAAGCGTTTCACAATACTTGGCAGCTGAGGAGTAATTTTATATGGCTCAAAGGGGACATCTTGATTTTACAATGGGAACTTTTAGTAAAAGCTGATAGGGTTCTGGGCAGATAATGGTTCCAGCACATAGGATTGATGGCGGCTATCTTCCATATAAAACTAAAAATTCTGTTAACGCGTTCTATCTCCCCATTGGTAAATGGGTCATATAGGTTGGTAAAAGTTTTATTAGTCACAAAGAAGAGGTTGATTATTGGACTCCCTGAGAGGTGAAGTCAAGTCAATTGTATGAAAGTAAAGTTTGTGCGCATCCCTGTTGAGTGAAAATGATTCAAAAGAAATAAGGCCGTAGCTTTTGCAATGACAGCTAGAACAAAAATTAAATCAGCCATTTGGTCAAGTGATCTTTGGACAAAAAAGTCTACTTATTCTCATTATAACAGGTGGGCAAGAGTCCCATAACATTAGTACTGACAACATTAAAGAGGGTCATAATGGAGCCAATCTTTGATGGTGATCACTGGAGCTGGCCAATCTTGCTATGACAAGTAAAACAGGCATCTAGAAACATCGTGGATGATTATAACCATCTGGTCCCAAAACAGCTTTTTCAACCACTTATGAGTCTTTTTCACTGATCCAAGTCCCACAAAGGATGCCCTTTAAAAATGACATTAATACAGGAAAAGGGTATATGTAATGGAGCCACTTTCAGTTGACAATCTTCTATATATAGAATTCATTTTTTTACTGTGTGTTTTTGGTCATGTTGTTACTAAGCTTAAATCTTAGAGGTCTCTGATTGCCATTTTTCAAGATGAAAAATTAGATTGTATAGTTGGCCTTTTTTAGGGGTAAAGATAGCTAGAACTGACATCATCAAGAGCCTGTTGGCATTTTTATGAACTGTTCCCACGTGATAACAAAGTATAAGTTGTAATTCTGCAATCTTAACACCCATCTTGCTAATTATCTGTCAGGGTCCTTCATCTTATGTAATCATCGGAGAAAGGCATTATTTTTTATAGCTGTAAATTGAGTTCTTTATAGGTATTGCCAGAAGTGTTTAATTTCTATTAAAACAGCTAGAAATTTGCATTTAATAACACTGTAGTTTTGTTTGGACTTACTCAAGGACTTGATGTAGTATGCCGCTGGATGGTCGCCTTGGTTATCTTTATGTTGCACCAGGATAGCCCAAACTGCCACATTGCTGGCATCATTGAACAACAGGAATGACTGATCAAACCGCAGATGAACTAGGATGGGCTTAGTACAAAAAGAAAATATCAAAAATTTAAAGGCCTGCTCATGCTCAGACCGCCATTTAAGGGGGCATTTTTAAGCAGGAGATAAGCAAGGGGTTCCGCTAGGTCAGCAAACTGAGGGATAATTTGACAACAGTAATCCACCATGCCTATAACACTAGGATTTTCTGAGGCTCTGGGGCATGACATCCTCTCTCTTGCTACAACCCTATTAGAGATGGGCAGAATTTCATAATTTGAGAATTTGTGACTAAGTGTATTATCTTGGACTGAAAGAAAGAACACTTAAAGGGTTTGATTTTAATTAAAGAATTTTGGATATAGTTGAAAGCTTCCTAGAGGTGCTCCAAATGGCCTTTAAGGTTCTTGAAAATATGGCGATGTTTTCAAAGTAGACAAGATCACTGAAAATTTCAAGTCTGCCAGGATCCCACCCAAGGCTCTTTGAAATGCAGCAGGCGCATTACAGAGGATCTGAGGAATCCTAGTTGACTCAGATAGTACTTTTTTAGCTGCAAGTGCGCACCTTGATCAATCCTCAGTAAGGGATATGAGGGGTATATTCCAACAATCCCAAAGATTTTTCAGTCTTCCAAAGACCCATGCGTAAGGATTTTTGTGTACTAAAATACAATCAAGGGAAAAAACTTCTTAATTGATGAATACCGCTTATTATGTTATAAAATAGCAACAACCAAATGTATTTAGGGTAAAAAAAGTAACCCAGTATATTGTTTGGGAGCAATATATAGTGGGATCAAGTATCATTACTACAGGGAAAAGCACTAATACCTTTCAGGCAAGATCAAAATCTAATTGATTTTCAAGTTTCTGTGGCATCTTATGACCTTTTTAAGCAGAGTTGACTGTACTTTTTGATTGGAAGCGATCCTGAAGAAGTATTAATTAAACCTTTATTCAGGCTTTAATTCTGCCATCAGAGGTAATTGAACTTTTAGATAAGGATAAAATCCCAAAAAGCCACCTTCTGGATTTTGGTGTAGGGGTAAAGGCTGTAGAAATCATCTATATACTCAACTCACCACAGTACAGCGGGAAACCTT
>JAKSZP010012390.1:0-57176 GCA_022478985.1 Massospora cicadina
AGTGGGGGTGAACTGGTTACCCTACCTTCAACCTTCAGAGCGAGTACCTGTCATTATAGACTCTCATACCCTCCTAGTACATAGTGGAGTACGGAAAACCTATGAGTGGGTAAAAGAACGCTACTATTGGGAGGGAATCATGGAGACTATCATCAAAGACTTGAATGCCTGTTTAACATGTAAAAAGCAGTCCAACTTCAAAACAAAGTATCAATATCAGCCTACCACCCCTCAACAGCCTTTTCATACAATAAGTCTCGATGTGGTTGGCTCTCTTCCCCAAAATACAGGTAGAAATTGATTTATATTGGTTGGAATTGATCACTTTACCAAATGGGTCGAAGCAGTGGCTATCCCATCTCAGATGGCTAAGGTCACAGCCACTTTACTCCACCAGTATAACTTTACCTGACATGATTGCACCCAAGTTTTGCTCTGCAATAATGGTATAAACTTCACCTCTCAAGTGGTGAAGATTCTCACAACTTCCATGAGCACACAACAGCTCTTTTCTGCGCCTTAAAACCCTTCAACCAATGGTACAGTGGAAAGAGCAAATGGGACGCTGGTTTCTATATTATGGAAAATGGCTACTTCAGATCCCCTTGACTGGGATCAGTACTTACCAAGTGCCCTCATGGCATAACGCATCAGCTATCATCAGATCCTTAAAATGTCACCTTTTCAAGTATTGTATGGACGAGAACCTGGGGCTTCAGATTTACTTGCCAAAGATATCTCCACTGACAAGACTGATCCTGAGCTAGCTATGAAGAAGTTAGTCCAGCATATCATACAGTTGCAATCCAAGTAAATGACCAACTTAGCAAAGACAGTCACAAAAGAGGGTCAAGCCGCAGATGAACTCCAGGGCCCTCTTCCCTCTTTCCAAGTATCTGACTTGGTGCTTTGCTATCATAATTGTATCACCCCTAGAATGGAGAAACTCAGGTCCATCTGGGAAAGGCCATTCTCAAATTACATATAAGTGAGGGGATGAGTACTCAATCAAATCCCTTGCTTTCAGAGTTACCATAAATTGGGTACATAAATGCTTTCTACGGCCTTATTCTCTCCCCAACAATCTTGAGGGGGTTGATGCTAGACATTTGCCCTCTCAGCCGCAGAGGAAGAATGTCTTGGGTTGAACTCAGCCAAAATGGGGAAATGATGGCCATTTACAATTCTGTGATGTCCTGAAAAGCAATTTTATTTATAGTAACGATGATTTTGAGGATATCAGCCAAAGGACCCTGGATGATTCTCAGTGGAACCATATTAATCGGGGTAACACCATTTCAAAACCTGCATGGGCATTTAATGTAAAATAAAGCAGTCATATTACTCTGACTTTGCAACAGACCATGGGGCAACCATCAGAAGGCACGCCCCACGCCACTACCAGTTCCTTCCAAGCACCTACACAGGGATCACCCCTTTTATAGGTATGGAAAAGGTCGCCCAAGGTGAAAGTATTTTATCCAGCAGTGATTGGGTAAAATACATTAAAACATTACCACATGGGTGCATTCTGCCCCAAATCCCCATCCCAACCAAAAGTTCCCCAAAAAGGAATGCAAATATCCTAAGATCTGATAGTAGCATTTCAAATATTTTCTAATTTGGAATGCATTAAAGCTATACTAAAACTATCCCCAAATTCCCCCAACCTTTGAAACATTTTAAATACTGAATGATCAGATATTGAAAGGGATAGAGTTTCTTTTACCCCTGTGCGGTGCAAATAAACCTTTATACCCATATTTTATTAGGTTTTTAAGTTTAAATAATTTATTATTCTTGTGGTATCCGCCCCCATTGTTGGATTTTGGGGAATCAAGCACCAAGTAAGCATTAAAAAACCCAAAATCCAACACATCTATGAAATTGGTATGTATATACAGCTTGGGTGTTGGAATATCAAGTATCTAATTATTTTTTTAAAATAATTATAGCAACAAAAATTGCAAAAATAAATCTATAATATATAAATTACAATCTTAATCAAGATTTCTCTCAAACCACAAAAGCTAAAATTTTCAATTTGACATGGAGGTTCTTCTCTAAATTTGTTATTTATATAAAAAAACCATTCATTTCTAGGATTTTTAATATGTGAAAAATTAGTTTTAATTTTACTTTTAGTAATTCCAATTATAAAACAATTCACATTTGAAAACGTATATACAAACTTATTTCATAAACCCAAAAAACCTATGTCTATACATTTTCTATGTATATTCAGCTTGAGTTTAGGATTATGGAGTAGGTATGCGATTTTATACTTAATTTCAACTGCAAAGAATTATAAAAACTATACAATTTTATTTATTTAACTAATTTTCACCATGTATCCTAAACCACATAAGCCTTGATTTAAAAATTTAATGGAGGAATTTTAAGCCTATTTAAAACTACTAAGAAACTATTTATAAACTATAGACTTTTTATATTTAATGTCTGGTTTTATTAAGTAATTAAATATATATTATAAAATATTTAAATTTTGAATAATATTAAAGATATAAATTTCTCTCAAACTAAAAGCTTAATATGTAGATTTAATATATATGCCCCTTGCGTTAGGTTCTGAAGTAGGTAGGGTCTTCAAACACTAATTTCTAACCTTAGATATAAAAAATCAAACCAATGTATAGAAAGCTAATTATCATATATTTTAAATCACATGGGCTAGGAATTTATGATTTAATGAAGCAGTTATTAGTTTATAGGCAACTACTGAAGAACATCAATAAACTAGATGAAGCACTTTATTCTATATCCAGGTAGTAAGCATTTTTAATGTAAAATTTAGCTAGCAGTTTAGTTTTTTTTATTTGATTTAATAAGCTCAATATATTTGCTATGCAAGGGTGATTAGCCAAACAAGGTACACCCTGCTATCAATCTGCTGCAGGTTTGTAACCACAACAGGTCTTTCTCTCGCAAACCTCACTTTTATTTCAAAAATGCCCAGACCAATTTTAGAGAGAATATCCGCCTGCCAGTGAGTACTGCACCTATAAAGCAGTACACCACATCCAAACCACCCAGAATAAGTAAGTCTCTCCACCCATCTGTGCAAAGCATATATATATGGATGGCTTGTGCCAATTACAATTTAATTAAGAAGTATGTCAAGATGGACAAACTGTCTGGATGACTTCCCACTGACCAAGGCCCCCATACAAATAATAACGGAGAAGGCCCAAATAATGAATGCATGCCAAATAATGAATTGGCAGAATGAACGACAAAGAAATGCTCAAACTCAACTAAGGACCACAAAAAACTCTTGCAATAAGTGCAGATAATAAACTAACTCCCCAGGATTGGTGTCTACCAAAAATCAGATGATAGAAGCAACCTTTGTAGAGTGAGGAGTGATGCCAAGAACAGCGGTGTTAGGGGTATTCCCAACCAAACCTCAATTGGTAGAGGAGATTGGGGCCTCAAAGGGTAAAACAGTTTTTTTTTAAAAACCAAAAATACTGGACAAAGTATTGGTTGGATCTGAAACTGACTCAGATTTGACCAGCAAATATCAGCCACCCAAACCAGCAGGGAAATGACAAAAAAAGTTTTCTGCTGATATGGAGAAACTTACTGATGACGCTTGGAATAATTGCTAAAAGGATAAGTTGGGGACCAGTCCTGACAAAGACCAGTCAGAGGGGAGAACGGTCCCTGACCAAAATTGATTCAACAAACTGAGCAACTCATTGGGCATGATCCCCAATGAACCATCAGGTGCAATCCCCAACTAAATCAAGTCAACAGCGGGGGCTAAATCAGCCCAGAATCAATTGCCAAATCCAAATGGGCTATTGGGGACAATCTCTGACAATTTCAAGTTGATGGAGGGGGCAAAAAAGCACAGAATCAATCGCTTAAGCAGTACAAATCATCAGAGACCAACCCCAATGGGGACTATTGGAATTTCGTGAGAAATTACGATAAACAGGCGCTACAAAGGCTACAAAATTATTAGTTACATGGCTCTAACAAAGATTGACTTAAGTACAACGTAGCTATTAGTTCCATTGAGATGGTTAATGCCAATTGAATATACAGAATCCTGTATGAAAATAGACCAAAATTAAACTACGCAAGATTAGAATTGAGGTACTTCATTAATTAGAAACCAGAGATATTTATAGGGAAAATTTCGTGGTTCTTTGTGAGGATTTCTGTGATTCACCCGAGGTAAGATCTTTCATACCAGAGGACCAATATTGTTGATTATCACTATAACAAAAGATTTGTGATGATCTTGGCTAATAGAGCTCTTATTAAATGCGATTGACCTTCTTAACAAAGACTTAGCCTTTTTGAAATGATTGGTCTTTTTGGATTGTTTGTTTATCTCATATTGATGAGCTTCTTCAGATTAGTTAGATTCACCCATTGTATGAGGTCAGTAAATCCAAAGGGTCTTTTTATGGTCAAATTAAGAACTGGAAATACTCGTCTTGGATTTGTTAATCTCATTAGACCAAAATCAAATCTCGATCTGAAATAATTTTGGTCATCTTAGGTGTATCTCCAACGATGCCCCCCTCAAGATCTTGCCTAGGGGGCACATACTTGCGAAGAAACCTACTATGCACTCTAATGATAACAGTACCAGTATCAATAGTGGCAATGGATTATTCCATACCCCAATGATAAATAATTTGATAAGGACCAGCCTATAAGGGGTCCAATTTGTGAATCCTTCCTCCTGGCCTATGGTGGTAGAAAAGTACAAGATCTCCAACTTGATATTCTGGTACCGTAGGTCTACTAGCGTTAGTTCTGGTGCCTTCCTTTAAGGTGGTAGCAGCAAGGGAACTTGAAGCCAATGCTTGTAATTGGATGATTTCATCAGCTAATCTCCTCATAGCTAAATCAGTAGTTTGTGGGGTAGCCTCTTCAAGTATAGGTTGTACACTTGAGGGGAGGATAGGTTCCCGACCATATAAAGCTTTAAAAGGAGACATTCCAATAATATGATGATAGCTAACTCTATAAGCTAACATCGCACTAGGTAAGTAAAGGTTCCACCTACTAGGATTATTGGAGGCCATCTTTCAAATAATGGCTACAAGGGTACTATTTGCCCGTTTGACCACATCATTAGTTGTAGGATTATAAGGGGACATAAAAGACTGATAAGTCCCCATTAGTTTGGTAAGCTTAGCCACCACCTGAGAAATGAAATTAGTCCCATTATCTGATAACAGGACTTTTGGGCTACCATGCCTGGTGAAAACTTGCTTGAAAAGAAAGGACGCCATCACCTTGGTGGTAACTGAGTAAACAGAAATAGCTTCAATCCATTTAGTAAAATGGTTGATAGCTAACAAAATATATTGATGTCCATAAGTGGCCATAGGGAAAGGACCCACCATATCAATACTCATAGTAAAAAAGGGTTCAGAAGGCCTCACAATCTGGTGTTGGAATGTCAGATTTCCACCACGTTGTTGTTGGCACTTAAGACAAGATTCCAGCACACCGTGTACAGATTCCAGCATGTTATCCCAGTAACAATGATTCTTTAACCACTGTAGTGTCTTAGTGACAGCTCCATGACCTACAGCTTGGTGGGCCTCCATAATAGTATCAGTCCTCGCAGAGGGTGAATAAAGAGCAACCATTTAGATCCCAACTTTTTATATAATGAACCTTCTTTAACCTGAGTGTCTTCATTTGAAGATTGTAGCTTTGAGATAACATTCTTAGATTCATGGAACCAGAGCTCAGGTTTACCAGACAGGTCATAAATGCGATCTTCCTCTGCAGAAAATAATGTTAATATAGGCAATTGAGAAAGGCCATCAGCGTTTTGATGTATAGCTCCAGCGCGATGTTGAATAGTGAAGTCATAATTTTGTAGCTTTAGAGCCCATCTAGCTAAGCGCCCGTCAGGATCCTTCATTTTTTGCAACCACTTCAAGGAAGCATGATCCGTTATAATAGTGAAATGCTTGCCATATAGATAAGGGCAAAAATGCTTGATGGCAGACAACACAGCAAGGCATTCTCTTTCAGTAACGCTATAATTGCGTTTGGCCTTAGAAAGGGTTTTACTATAGTACGGGATGGGGTGATCAACCAGATTGGTATCATGTTGAGCCAGAATGGCCCCAATAGCAAAATCACTGGCATCAGTAAATAGTATAAAAAGTTTGGAAAATCCAGGATGAGCTAGGATGGGGGCACACATTAAGGCTTGGCGCAACTGATCAAAGGATTGTTGCTGGGATTCTTCCCATACAAAAGGAACTTCTTTATGCAATAAATAAACTAAAGGCTCCACAATCTCAGCTTAATGGGGAATGAATTGTCAATAATAACCAACCATCCCTAAAAACACTTGGATATCGTGCAAGCTTTTAGGAACAGGCATGTACAAAATATCTTGTATCTTATTAGATAAGGGTAAAATACCTTTGCGATTAACTTTATGTCCCAAAAATTCCATCTCAGTTTTAAAAAAAGCACACTTTGATGGTTTAAGCTTAAGTGAAGCATGGCGCAGTTGGCCAAAAACTTCCTTCAAATGAGCCAAATGCTCATTAAAAGTGCGTGAAAAAAACAGTAACATCATTTAAATAAACTAAAACACAAGAAAGTTTCAAATCCCTAAACAAGCCATCCATGGCTCATTGAAAAGTAGCAGGGGCATTGCAAAGCCCCTGCGGCATATGAGTTGGATCAAATAGCCCCTCACTAGAAATTAGAGCACATTTTTGACGATCTTCTGGGGAAATATCAATTTGCCAATAACCACTCACAAGGTCCATAGCAGAGAAGTATTGTGATCCAGACAATAATCTCAATGAATCATCTATGTGAGGTAAAGGATAAGACTCCGTTTGAGTAACAGCATTAAGTTAATGATAGTCCATAACCACTCGGTGACCCCCATCCTTTTTTTGGATGAGTAGTAGAAGAGAAGCCCATGGACTCTTAGAAGGTATTAGTAGCCTGGCCTCGAGTAGTTGTTTCAGTTCCATTGAGACTTGAGCCTCCTTTACTTTGGATTTGCGATATGGTCAAGCTTGTTTAGGGGGAGTATCCCTGGTTTTCACCTGATGCTGTACCTCTTTCATTAGGCCAAAATCTCCTGGACCTTGGGCAAAGATATCCGCATATTCTTCAATCAGGGCCTCAGCTTCAAGCTGTTGTTCTGAAGTAAGTGAATCCCCAAATTTGACATCAATTCTAGCAACAATAGGGGGATCTTCCAGCCCAAATTTGCGTAAATAACCACATCCAAAAATGGATAGTATGTCATTCATAGGAGTAGGCCGCACATAGGCAATGTGATTATTGCAATTCAATTGCATAGGTCGGGAAGTGAGATTGGCCAGTAGAATTGAGGCAGTCCCATCATAGGCAGGATCAAGGATACCCAGGCAAGGTAAGGCCTCCAAATGAGAGAAATTTAGGGGACCGCAGATCTCTAATACATGATCAGGGGGTACAAATACTTGTACACCCGTATCAACAATGATTCAAGCTTTGGGAGGAATAGTAATTGGAGAGTTGAAATATAATGGCATGCCTTCAGAGGCACAAGCAGATGGAGGTGGAAGTATAGTCTGTGGACCCAGGATTCAGTATTTGAGACTTGAGATTGAAGTGGGATATTCCAATAAGCAAACACATCGTTTGAGTTTGCCTTTGCCAGTGGGGACATCATCTAAGATCAAAGGTACTCGGTGCCCAATTAAAGAAAGGTATTTGTCTTTAAGACTAATTATCAAATCAAAATCGGTGAGAAACTTAGTTCCTAGGAGCAGATCATAGCAGTTGTTATCCAATACCACTGCAGGGGCTGACACAACCAACTTTCCAAAATGCATCAGAAGAGAGGAATAGGCTCCTATAGATTTAGTGTAGGAAGGTCCAGCAGTTTCATAGTCTTGGGAATGGTTCAGGTCTGGAGCCAATTTGATTTTCTTCATAAGTTTGGACAAGATTACTTTGATGGGTGATCCCATATTAATGATAGCCAAAACTTTCATTTTATGCATGATGACATCCACCCAAGTCACATCAGTGCCAAAGTTTAGGATTGAGAACACTGAGGGATTAATTGTTTGAATGGAATTAGAAGAAAAAGAGGAAGCATAAGCATAAGTAGAGTCTTTGTTGGATAAATCATCAGGGATATCAAGCTCATCGGAAGTGGATACCACATAACAATCTAAAGAAGAATCAAAAGGTTTTGACTGAGGCACCTGAGGTAGCTCAGCACAGGGAGCCTAGTGCCCTATGCTGACTCCTCTTTTTTCAACTCCTCTGCTTGTTTTTTCCAACATCAAGACACCACATGGCCCACAAGACCACAATAAGTACACGGCTCTTTCTTCGCTTTGGATTTAGGTTTAGGTGGCGTCACATGGATGTGATAATGTGGGTTACTAGAGGAGGTCAGATGTACCACCCCATTAGGGATTTCTATAAGCGCTTCCTTAATGTCGATAATGGAGCTGAAATTTCTTTTAAGTGATTTCAAGTGTAGTAGTAATTGAGTGTGAGAACCAAATGAACTCATTACAGCCAATATAGCATCATTAACGGTAATCCAGTCACATGTAACTAGTGTCTGGGCCTCATGGTAGAATCATTTGGCGAATTCCTGGATAGACTCTCCTCGTTTAATTTGAATATTCATAAAGGCTTGCTTTTGGTTAGATAGGATTTGATCACTCCCAAGTTCCTTTATGAGAGCGGTTTTCACTAGAGCCCACGTAGTGCAAATCTTGATATGAGGAACAATGATCCTTGAGAAAACGAGATTAGGCAAGAAGTGATATGGCGGACCTTCTGTTGATCAGTAGCTCCATCCATTGTGCGTTCATAAACAAAAATAAAAGAATTGATGCTACCTTCACACAGTTCAAACTTATCCTTGAAGGTAGGTTTGAAAAGGGTGGCTTCAGTGTTCAAGGCATATATGCCTGGTACAGCAACTTGTCTTTCCTTAGAGTGTTAAGATTCTGTGAAATGGGCATGAGGGGAACTCGGTCAACTTGTTGTCTCAAGAGGTTCAAATCATCTTGTAAATTTTGAACCCATTGATTAAGATGGTCATTTGTAGGAGCTTGGGTTAAGTTGGAAATTGCAGTAACCATCTCCATTTGCTTGGTCTCTAGTACTTCACATTTGGCAACCAACCGCTCAAGGGACGCAGTCAATGAAGCAAACTGGGCTTCTTGAGTCATTTTATTTGCATCGCATAGCTGATGTGCATTCTCAACACCATCCAGTAAATTGATTAAGGAATAGTCCGGATCAGTTGGAAGGCCTTCCAAGGATAAGAAACACCCTTGAGCTATGTCTCATATTTGGGTTTCTAATGCTTGTACTTAAGATACTAGGAACATTGAAGGTTTAGAAGCGAACGTTAGAAGCGAGGAGCCAGGGTGACCAGGAGGTCCTGGGGGTCCTTGCGACCCATCTCTACCTGAAGGACCTGAAGGGCCTTGTTGACCCATTGGACCAGGGGGACCACGTTCCCCAGGAGGTCCCAGAGTTACTGAGGGGGAGCTAGGTGGCCCCTGTGGCCCAGGAGGGACAGCAGGGCCGGGTTCACCTTCTCATAATAGTACCTACCACTTGGACAAGATGTTGGGTTAGCCCATTAAGCTCCCCCAAGCTCTTCTCATGTTTGGCCCGCAACTTATCCAGCTTTCACTTAATCTCCTCCTCCAGGGAGGTAATCCAATGGTGAATAGGGTTAGTGGAATTGCTGACTTGATGAAATACTTCTTGGATGATGTATCCCACAACCCCATTATTGATTCTCACCAACTGATTATGAATAACGTTAATTTCTCTTCTATTATTGAGAATGGCCTCTCGATTATTCCTTCCAAGGTTAAAGACGTTTCATAAAATGAGGATAGTTGAGAGTGAAATTGTTGCGCTAGAGTCAATTAGCGCTGGATTTCATGATGATGCAACCCCAAAATCTTGAGTAAATGGTGAATAGCAGGATGTACATAATTCTGGAGATACTGTTCAGTTCTGGCCAAACCAACTTTGGTAGGCTGTAACACTGCTCAGTTATATAAATTCATCATGATGTCAGCAACTTTAGATGCTTGGTCACAATTAGGGCGAGCACCAGGCTGAATAGCCCCTCTGATCAAGCTTCTGACGGTTTCTTCAACATTTGCAGCTTGGATGTGATAATTATATTGGTCAGGGCCCTCGATGGCCAAGTCCATTGAAGCTTGAAATTGTAGATTATTGATATTAGCGGAAGGCAAATCTTACTGGTTAGAGTGTACCCATTGGGTAATACTCAAAGATTCCTCCAAAGAGGGGCTCTCTTCGCTAGACATATTCATTGTTGTTAAAGTATGTTTTCACCAGGTAGCCTTAGAAGCAGACCTGGCAGGGAGTACCAGTATTGGAATTTTGTGAGAAATTACGATAAACAGGTGCTACAAAGGCTACAATATTATTAGTTCCATGGCTCTATCAAAGATCGACTTAAGTGCAATGAACCTATTAGTTCCGTTGAAATGGATAATGCCAATTGAATATACAGAATCCTGTATGAAAATAGACCAAAATTAAGCTACGCGAGATGAGAATTGAGGTACTTTTATTAATTAGAAACCAGAGATAATTATAGGGAAAATTTCGTGGTTCTTCATAAGGATTTCTGTGATTCACCCGAGTTAAGATCTTTCCTACCAGAGGACTGATATTGTTGATTACCATTATTATTATTAGATTTGTGATGATCATGGCTAATAGAGCTCTTATTAAATGCGATCAACCTTCTTAACGAGGGCTTAGCCCTTTTGAAATGATTGGTAATCTCAGATTGTTTGGTTATCTCAGATTGATGAGCTTCTTCAGATTAGTTAGATTCACCCATTGTAGGAGGTCAATAACTCCAAAGGGTCTTTTTCTGGTCAAATTGAGAACCAGAAATACACATCTTGGATTTTTTAATCTCGTTAGACCAAGATATCAAACCTTGATTTGAAGTAATTTCAGTCATCTCAGGTTATCTCCAACAGGGACGAAGTAATATCAGGGACCAAATTTGAAGGATTGGACACCCAGGAAAGTTCAGCTAAAAATTAAAAGTGCTATTAGAAGGGGCCAAAACCCTGACAGTTTTCAGGTCAGTGACTAGGGTTCTGGTGAAATACACACCCATTCAGATGGACATGTTAGCACACCATGGCGTGTCTGCTCATGAAATCAAGAAATGGGAGGCCCTTCAGTTCCCATATTTAACGGCAACTCAATGGGTCTCCAAAAACATCAAACCATTCATCACATCTACATGGTAGGACCACAAGTTTTCCGCTGGGGCAGCCTAATGCTGGCTCAACACCCAAGTCTCACTTGACATGGAGGAGCTCTTCAAGGCATCGCAGATTCATACTGAAGATGCCCTTGAATGGATGAAAATCCCCTTGGCGCATCTGGTGATTGAAGCCACAATTCAAGAAGACTTGAAACTGGCAGACATGAAGGCTTGGATGGATGCCAGCATTGACCTTCTAAATGCAATGTAATATAACAAGGCCAGTATATCAGCACAATCTTCTCAAGCCATTGAAAGCTCAGGCCTCAACCCAACAGAATTAGCTGAGTATGTAAAAGGATTCCCAAACGTTTAGAATGCCCTTGAATGGTCCCAACACACCGTTCCAGTAGACATGGCGCTGGAATGGTATAATACCAAATTCTCCCCAGAGGAGGCGCTGCCATGGATTACAGCTGGGTTCAAGGCCACCAAGGCCTTACACTGCTCATACACCAGAATCCCACTGGCCACAGCAGCTGACCTGATGGAGGTGGGCTGGATGAAGGAAAAGGCGGTGGAGTGGGGACCCTTATGGGATTGGTCGCTGAAAGAGGACATTAACTGGTCCGCCAATGAATACACCCTGATGGAAATGGAATACTGGTTCCGTGTGGGAGCCAGTATTGAACTAGTACATGAATGGGCGGATCTGGGAGTGACAAAACCGATTTACAAAACCCTTCAAGGCCAACATTTACCTATCAAAAAGTGGAAAATCTGGTGCAATGTCATAACAATTGCTGAAGCTGCAGACTGGGATGCAGTGGGGTTCCCCCAGTGTCAAACCAACTGTTTATGGAACATTATTTCACCACAGGCAGCAATGGCGATGAAAGGGGTCATGACCCTGGACCTGGACTAAGAATGGCTCAAAGTGGGGATCTGCATTAAAACCATCTGGGATTGAAAAAATCCTTTCCAGAACTGACATTAGATGCATTGTACGCCGCCAAAGGCTTCACCACATCTGAAGCTTTCCAATGGATTAAGCGGGAGTTCCAGCCAACATGGCGCGGATTTTTACAGATGGGGGTTGGAACAGTGTCGTGGTAAGGGATTGGTGCCAGTGTAGTTTGGCTATGCTGGAGGTTCTCCAGAAATACTTACACCCAACATGCAGCCCAGAATATTCCCTCAAGTGATATAACTGGGTTTTTCGCTGACAGATGCCCTCAAGTGGCAGAACTTTAAAATTGGAGTGCAAATGGCTAGGAGCATCAATTGCCAAGGTATCAGCATTCACCAAAGCGAAGTGTTCCTCAATCAGGGATTTAGCCTCGATGAATCAGTAAGCTGGATATTGTAGGAAAAGCCCACCGCTGAAGTTCCCAAACCTAGCATGAAAACCAAGTTGTACAGCGCAATGGCTTGCATACTTATGACAACATATGGAATGGGGTGGGAAGCCATATTGATTACATCTGCCAATTAATCAGCAGAGGCTTTACAGACTGCCAAGCGCTGAAATCCTACCTAAAGGACGCTATACAAATCCGCCTGCAGCTAGTGGAGGAGGAGTGGTCTGACCTGATAATGTTGATTTATCAGGAGCTCAATGAAGTTCTAACAGGAGGGTTTTTAAAATCACTGGGTACCCAAATGAGGGTATATTGATATAGTGATCCCAGCAAATTGGACTGCAAAAAACTCCTCAAGATTGGGATCAAATATAAGGGAATTTATCTGCGAATGGAGCTGACCAGATATGCCAACCAAACAGCAAGGTGGGTGATATTCCAAAAACTTCTGACCAACCAAGAAAGGGAGTGGGTACACAAAGCGATCTGGACTGAATTGTCATACTATGAGGAAGTATGAGAATTTTGGCAAGCTAGCAGCAATTACATTGCAAAGTGCCTCCACCCCTGGATGGTAGAAGCGCTCTACGAACTGGCACCTTAGATGAGGCTGAACAAAATAGCCTTGCCCCGATTCATCCGCCTTCCTGGCCTAAACAGGTTAGTGTATGTAGAGTAAGAAGACGCCAAGCAAGTGTGCTGGTTCTGATACCAGACCAGCCACACAATGGCTCAATGCCATCACCGCAAAAGAAAAACCACTTAGAAGTACAAATATGACCCTGTTGGTAGGGTCACCATGGTAGGAACCAAGAATTTCCTTTGAACAAAAGCCAGGGAATGGATCCTGCATAACCTAATGGAGGTCATGGACATGAAACGCCAACAACAAGAGTTAGACTTGGCCCATAGGGAAACATGGGAGTGAGAAGCGGCCAAGCGACCTGAAGCGGATGATGAGCCATTCATAAATCCAAACACCGAATCATATGTAATAATTGAAGTAACAGGTCCTGAACCAACGGAGCCACGCCCATCCCAAGCGGAATGGACAATCTGCGAGGAGGAACAATGGCAAAAGGCAAACCTGAAGAAATACCCAAGAAGGGATGGGCACAAGATGCTGATAAATTGAAACTGAAACCTGACAAGTCAAAAAAGCAAAATCAACTCAAAAGTTATTGGCAAAGCAACCCAAGGAAACTGGCAATAAAACTTCTGAAGTGACAAAATTGGAAAAATTGGATGGATGGACACTAACTAAAAATGAGAGCAGCTGACAAATCAAACAAAGGGGTGAGAATCTGATTGACAGATAGGGGGGAATCCGCTGCTCGCCATTAGGGAACATGGAGCACCCAGAGCCAATTATAAAACCATCCCCATTATCCATTAATATGGAGATGGGGATGGCAATTGTATTCCCAGTGCACAGAATGCCCGGTAATATAATCCCAGTTCCATCCAACCAGCCCATAAATCTAAGCAATAACCTTCACCCACCCTCGGCGACATCTTCCACCAACAAACAAACCTCAGTACATGACTCAATCCATAACCCAAAAAAAATAATCCTCATACCCATGGGTCAGGCATTTGGAAATGAGGAATGCGACCACAAATGCTTGGGGAATGGTGAACATACAAACGAGGAGGCAGATGTACCATTTAAAAACTAATAATATTATTGACTTAATTTTTATTTCAAAAATGCAAGCCGGTAAGAAAAAGGAAAGGTGCTGAGCTCAAACCATGACATGACAAACCACCCGTGGTCCTGCCAAAAAGCTAACAAGCCCTCTGGACGGATCATGTGGTGATCATCACAATGGAAAAGAAATTAGAACTGAAATTCATGGAGGAAACTCATGCAGGAAGGATCTTGTTAGCAACTGCTTCAAACAGAGTAACTGGCAAGAGCATTCAAGTGATGGCAGTCTATGCTCTGCCAAAGCTCTGCAAAAATCATATTTTTGGGAATTTTATTGGAAGTGCCGTCCTAAGCAATGACAGTAATAGCAGGAGACCTGAACTATTGGACGAATGTGTGTCAGAATATGTTCCTGACTAGAGAATGTCCCAACAGAAAGGCTGATGAGATTCTGGAATATTTAGTCAAATTGGGGATATGCCTAATGATTGACAAAGAGGACAACGACCTGGCCAATTTAATGCAATGATCATATGACTCCACCGGATCCTCACAGTCCAGTTCATGCCTAGATTACATCCTAGTGTCTTTGGATCTCAAGCCGCTGACGTCCAACAGTGAGGTCAGTATAAACGCTGAAAGTGAACACATGGTCATCCACGTGGATATCAATCTTGACGAACCCCCAAGTAATTGCAAATGGCAGTTGGCACAAGCCATGCTGAGGGATGGGGAATGGCGCCAAACAATCAACACAGGACTGGATCAACTGTTCGCATATCTGGATGGTCACTTGGAGATAGACCCTCTGGAATGATGGACTCAGAATAAAGCAAAGATGAAACATGATAGCATGAAGTTCAAAAAAGTGCCCACCTACAAGCAAACTGGCACTGCAAAACAGCTGAAGTCTAAATTAGAGACATTGAAGCTCACCTGGTGGGACAACGAAGATTGGTAGAGAAAATACTGAACAATGCACAAAAAGTATTGGGCCCTAATGATGAAGCAAGATTCAGAGCGATGGACCAATGTGACATACCAATATCAGAGCTTAGTGGAAACAATGACCAAATAGGGTCTGGCGCACCTCAAGAAAATCTGAATCAAGGCTAGGATATGGGGAGTGGAGTTAGTAGAAGGGAAAGTATCACAGACCTAGAAATGATCAAGTACGAGATAGAACAATTCTATGGCGAACTTTTCTGACAATGAGAAGCAAGAAAATCAGTGACAAATGCCCTAATTGACCTGGCCAAGCTGGCACTGGAGGGCTGTATGCCGGAAGATGTCGCCAAATTATCTACCAAAATTTTTATTAATAAAGTTAAGTGGGCACTAAAGGAGTTGCCAAGAATTAAAGCACCATGCCCTGACAATATGTATGCAGAAATATACAGCGCAACCATGACCGCATTGCACTGGAGCTCAAAGCCCTCTTTAACCACTGTTTGCAAAATGGACAGCAAATTCTGGGGAGCCAGGAGACCCAAATTTTACTCTTGTACATAAAGGAACTCTGACACAACTTTGGAACTGGTGCCCAATTGCACTATCAAATGCATATTATAAGCTGCTCACGTGCATATTATCAAATCAGCTGATGGCAACAGCACTGCGAACGCTCCATAAGGCCAAAAAAAGATTCATCAAGGGCTGGAGTATTTGGGACAGTATTGGTGCAGTCCAAAACATACTCCAGGATATGCAGGGAACTGAGCAGGGGTATCTTATGTTCCTCAACATGGAAAAAGGCATACAACTGAGTAGCGTGGTCATTCCTACACAAGGCATTAAAGGTGGTTGTTATCCCCAGCACTTTTTGAGCATGGATAACAACACTGTACTTGGGCCTGGTAACCAAGGCGATTGTTGCAGATGGCTTAACCAACGAAATTTCAGTCAGTCAAGGTCTCCAATAAGGTGACCCTATGTTACCAATACTGTTTAATTTTGCAGCCAACATTTTGTTGGCAGCAGTGAACACAAAACTCTGGGGCCTAGTCCACCCAAACCAGATATATAAGTCTTGGGGACCAGCCCTTGAAGTTGGATAGGGTGAAGCACCCTTTCCAGATGAAGAGGGGCTTTAAGGCTCCTGTGGACCCTCTGTCACAACTGGGTGACCTCGCCCACATGATAAACGAGCGCTCAGTGACAGCTTTCCTCCCCAAAGCCACCCACTCCCACCCCTTCCTCCTCTTCAATCCTGGTAGGATTGATAGATGGGGTCTGCAGGGAGGTGGTTCACGTTAGGGGGCTTGGAGGGGGTCCGGAGGCCACTCACTCCCCAGGCCAGCCATGGGGAAAATTGGGAAAATTGTGATTCCCAGTGTCAGAGCCCAGATGGTAATTTCTGGACTGGGGGGCTGGTTCAGGCTGGCCAGGTTCAGGAGCCAGATCAGAACATGGATTGGATCAAAACCCAGGCACAAATGGCTCAGATCATTGGGTCTAATGTTCTGAGGCAGTTCCAGGAGGTTTGGATTGTGTGAGCCACCCAATCGTGGGATCGGACCAAATCGCAATGAGCCCAATCCAAGGATCCCTGCCTTCTGAGATAAATCTGAAATTCCCAAGCCATGCTAATCAGCTGAGTTGATTCATTGGGACCCATATCATCAGCATCAATTTAGCTTGGTTGCAAGAAGTTTGGAAAATTTGCAAACTTTTTTAAGCTTCTGCCAAATTGGGAGCCACCTTTTACACCCTCTGAGTTAGCCAATTAAATTCCCTAACCCATTCCCCAAACAACCAATCCCCCAACTCCTCCCTGTCCCTATTGAACTGTTTAAAAAGGCAACTGGCCCCACCTGTCAGGAAAACAGCAAGTAAAAACTAGACTGGCCTGCCAGCTCAGATGCCAGAGCACCCAAATGGCAAACCAGAATGCCAAAGGCACTGCTGCTGGTTTGATGGATATGGAACTGGGAAGGAATCTCACCAAGAACTGCCGGTGAGCCAGAATCTCATACAGGCACATAATAAAATACCAGATGAGTATAGCCATTAACTTCAAGGGGTGTGTGATGGTTGGCGGAAAAGGCGGTTTATTTTTTGACATGAAAACAAAATTTTAGGAAATGTTTTTAATAGAAGAATTTGCAAAGAAAAATCAACCAAAATTATCTCAGTGTAATGCGACTGATTAAATAGTGGTTGATTTAGAGGGGAAACAAGCTGGGATTGGGTCCCACAAGTTTGACCTAACTGGCGAATTGTTTGGGAATGGGGAACATATAAGTTAGCTGGGAACTGACATTGAAGAATTTGGCGGCAGGCTGAGTCACTGTCAGTTCAACCTCAAACTTCTGAACCAAGGCTCAGATACATCTGTATTGGTTAGCAAAACAGCGTTTGGCCCAACAAGCAGTGGGAATCCCCCTAAGGTCACCTCACGTAGGGGCGGTCCCATTTGGTTGGGAATGGGTTCAGGACGCCCAACACACCCATGCCCAGTCACTAGGCCATTCATTCAGTCAAGAGCATTGCATCAGCCGCAATGCCCAATTTGCCAGAAGGAGGCTTTGAACCCTCATTGATGGTGTCTGATGCTATTACCTGCCCGTTGGGGATGATCCCTGACAAATTTTGAGGGAGGGTTGATTTTTCATAGCATTAGCCAAATTAAAACTATTGGCAATTCCAGCCGATGAGGCAGTCTTCATCCCTTTCTGACAACCTGGAATCTGACTATTGGGCTGACTCCCACTCAATTTTGGACCAATCAATTTCATTTTGGCGATCTCAGCACAGATTTACCTGATTAACTGTAACGGTTCTGCTGAGGTGAGTGTGGGCACCGGGGGAGGGATTTAAAGTGAAAGAGCTGTTACCCAGCGCTCATCTACCACGTGGGCAAGGTCGTCCTGGGTAATGAGGGGTACAGCCACCCTCTTCGATACCTTCTTACTTGGGAATGGGAAAAGGGCCCAATCAATGGCCAGGGGACATTCCCCTGGAATTACATTACCCTTTCCTTTTCCAAATGAAGGGCGCCTCCACCAGGGAACTGCACTAGAGCCATATTTTTGTGCGCCTTGGGTAACTTGATTGCCATTACCATCGCAGTTTTGGGGAGGGCAGGGAGCATCAGGGTGGTATTTGTGAAACACTTTAACCAGTTCCATACAGTTCGCACAATTGCGCACCCTGACCCAACTGTTCTTGTAGGCTGGATACCCTTTCCAAGCCACGAGATATTGAACAGACCGTTGGGACTTGCAGGATGCCAAGATATTCTCCACCTCAGCCTCTTCTGCATCTTTGATGATGATTGGTTCAGGTTCTGTAGGAACCTTACCCTTGAAAGGTGACAGCTGGGAAATGTGGAAAACGGAATGCTGTTTCCAGTGAGCTGGAAGCTTCAACCAGAATACACCATTACCCAATATCTCTCCCTCCCAATGGGGGCCCAAACGCTTACTTGCAAATTTACGGGAAGGAGCTTAAATTTGTAAATGGGGAGTATCGAGCATAACTTAGGAGGTCACTGTTATATTGTGACCCAGGAGCCGCTTATAATCTGCGAACTGCTTGTAGTCATCAGTAGCTTTGGTGAGGTGTTCCCATACCAAGGATTGAATTGACCTGATATGTTCAGCATGATCTGCGGCAGCTTGGACTTCAGGAAGCAAGCAAGGTCTGACCAAAAAGAAGGATTATAACCCAACGTCACTTCATAGGGCGAAAACCTTGTGGATGTGTGCATTCCGTTGTTATAAGCGAATTAAGTGAGGGGAAGGTCATTGGCCCATGTGTCTCGTGCAGCCGCAGCATAGCAAGGCAGGTACTGTTTGAGGACTTGGTTAACTTGCTCAGTCTGTCCATCAAACTGGGGATGGTATGCTGTGGAACAGCAGGGGGATATTTATAGGATGGATAGGAGTACACTACAAAACCGCGCCATGAACTGTGAGCTATGATTGCTGATGATCTCCTGTGGGAGACCAAACATCGAGAACATGTGATGTACAAAAAGGCGGGCAGTCTCCTCTGAAATAATAATGGAAGTGCAAGAAATAAGGAGGGAAAATTTAGTGAAACGATCCACCACCACCATTACTGCTGTGAACCCATTAGAGCAGGGGAGTTTGATGATAAAGTCCACGGACACTGACATCCATGGACCCTCCGCCTGCTGTAAGGGGTGTAAAAAACCATTTCTACCGGAGCAGTCTGACTTAGCCTGAGCACAAGTAACGCAGTCAGCGATCCAGGCTGGAACTTCTTTTGTTAAACCCGCCCAATTGTAGGTCCTCTTAATCAAGTCAATGCATTTCTTATTACCAGGATGACCAACCATGGGGGGATCGTGATGTGAGCAGAATACCTCAGTTCTGAAGGAGGGAGGAACCTAGACGTGTGACTGAAAATAAATAAGACCCTCCACCAATGAATATAGGGAGTGTTTATGCTTCTGGTGAGATAACTGCTCAGCCAGCTCCACGCCCTCAGGGCAGTCCATTTGACTGGCTAAGACCTGAGCAACTAACAGAGCGTTAGGGGCCAGAGCAATGGAAGAAATGACAGGGGGGACAATCAACAGGATTTGGGTGGCAGGAATCAAGGTAACGAGATCAACTTCCTCCTGATCTGTGGAACAGTAGGCGGGGCTGCAGCCGAGAAATTTTGGAAGTATGTTGAGCACACATTTTACGAATTTGTATTTAAAATCAAAACTGCACAAGTCCTGATAGGTTTGGGCTTACCGATGTGCCAATTTTTGGGGTTTATGAAAGTACAAGAGAGCCTGGTGGTCCGTGCAGACCGTTAACTCATGTTAAGCACCCTGTATCAGATACCTCCAATGAGTTAATGCCCATGTGATGGCTGCCAACTCCTTGTCATAAATGGCCCAAGACTGCTCCATAGTGGTGAACTTTTGGGAAAAATAGGTGACTGGGTGTTCCAAGCAATCATGCTCCTGGAGCAACACCACCCCCACTGCTACCAATGAGGCATCGCATGCAATGATATGGCTTGGTGGGATTAGCATGCTTCAAAATGGGAGGGGACATGAACACCTCCTTCATGGATTTGAACGTCTGTTGGCATTTGGGCAACCAGCAAAATGGTACGTTTTTCCCTGTAAGGGGGTGGAGTGGGATAACAAGATAAGAAAGTGCCAGGGAATTTTTTTAAGAAAATAATGGTTCCCAAGAAACTCTGTAGTTGTTTATGGGTAGTCAGGATTGGCCATTCTCAGATAGTGTCCAACTTAATGGGAGGGATTGCATAACCATCTTTAAGGATGAGGTTCCCAAGGAAGGTAACCTCCTCTTTATAGAACTTTCACTTGGAAGGCTTGACAAACAAGCCTGCATTATGCAAGGCGGCCACAACTGCTTCCAAGTCAGTAGCATGTTGTTCAGGAGTCGGAGAGTGAACCAGAATGTCATCGATATATGCCACTGCTCAGGTAAACCAGAGGTCACCCAGTACATTTTCTGATCATAAGTTGGAACATAGCGGGAGCATTCTTCAGCCCAAAGGGCATTACGCGGAATTGGAAAATGCCTCACTTCATCTGGATTGCTATTAACCATTCTTGCCCTTTCATTACCTGAATCTGGTCAAAAGCATTAACGAGATCCAGCTTGGAAAACACATAAGATGTGGCGATTGCTTGGCTTATTATCTGCTCTAAAGGAAGGGGGTAGGGATCGGAAACTGTGACTTTATTTAAGTGTCCATAGTACACACAGGGGCGGAGGGAACCATTGGCTTTTTATGCAAAGACAAAGGGAGATGCGAATGGTGATGTCTCCTTAAACAACCACCCTTTTTTTCAATATATCGTCCAACCAAGTGTTGAGCGCAGCCTCCTCCTCTGCTGTGTGGGGATACAATGGGCAGTTGATATTCACCAACTCCACCATCGTTCAAAATCCAAAGTCAAATCTAGTGTGAGGAGGCAGATGATCCGCCTTTTCAGAATTGAAAATGCTTTGATAGCACATTAAACTTTCTGGAAAATTGGACGGTATGCCCGCAGGAGAGATGAAGAAAGTGATAGAACTGCGACCTTGAGCTTTCTTAAGAGTGTCAATTAGGGGGAATTAACCTCCAGTTGATCATTAATCAATGACAGCATGTTAGACTCCAGGTGGATCTTGACATGTTGCCGGCGCCACCATCCCAATCCTAAGATTACCAGAAACACCAAGTTTGGCATGGCGGAAAAATGATTGCAGAAGCTGAACTGGTGTATCAAAAATGTGACTGGTCGATGAACCAGGTATGAGGTCTGGGAGGCTGATGACGCGACCATCACTGAAAGACCTGCATCCAGATCAAGTTCCAATTGCTGGGCCAGTTCTACACTCATAAAATTACCCATGGCTCCAGTATCCATCAGGGCCTCAAAGGAGACTTGATGAGACCCAACACTAATCTTCATGGGTAATAAGAAGTAAGCGAGGTTATCTTTAACGGTAGCTGTTTATGAATCTGGTGATACAAAAGAGATGGTAGTGGGGTCAGGGGAAACCGCTAGACTCTTATGGGGGTAAACTCATTTCAAGTCAGGATGTCAGATCCTACTGACATGGGCAAAATAGCCGCGGCAAATATGGGCTGTGGATTTGAAGTTTTGAGTGGAACTGGACTATTGTGGACAGGGAAAATCTTCTTCACAACCTGATTCAGTTGAAAAGGAGGGGCCATTGCTGCGCCAATATCTATGAGAAAGGTGGAAATGGTTAAAGATAAAGGTTGGTCGATTATTTCAGGCAAACAGCAAGTAAGAAGTAGACTGGCCTGCCAGCTCAGATGCCAGAGAACCTGAATGGCAAACAAGAATGCCAAAGGCACAGTTGCTGGTTTGACGGATATGGAACTGGAAAGGAATCTCACCAAGAACTGCTGGTGAGCCAGAATCTCATACAGGCACATAATAAAATACCAGATGAGTATGGCCATTAACTTCAAGGGTGTGTGAGGGTCAGCGGAAAAGGTGGTTTATTTTTTGACATGAAAACAAAATTTTAGGAAATGTTTTTTTAATGGAAAAATTAGGAAAGTAAAATTGACCAACAATTTTCTCAGTGCAATGTGACTAATTAAATAGTGGTCGATTTAGAGGGGAAACAAGCTGGGATTGAGTCCCGCAAGTTTGACCTAACTGGCGAATTGTTCAGGAACGGGGAACAGATAAGTTAACTGGGAACTGAAATTGAAGAATTCCACTACAGGCTGAGTCGCTGTCAGTTTGATCTCAAATGTTTGAACCAAGGCTCGGATACATTTGCAACAGTTAGTGTGATGGTGTTTGGCCTGACAAGCAGCGGGAATCCCCGAAGGCCACCCCATGTAGGGGTGGTCCCATTTGGTTGGGAACAGGTTCAGGACGCCTAACCCGCCCATGCCCAGCCACTGAGCCATTTGTTTGGTCAAGAGCATTGCATCAGCCGCAATGCCCAATTTGCCAGAAGGGAGCTTTGAACCCTCATTGTTGGTGTCTGATGCTATTACCTGCCCGTTGGGGATAAGCCCTGACAATTTTGAGGGAGGGTTGATTTTTTCATAGCATTAGCTAAATTAAAACTATTGGCAATTCCAGCCGATGAGGCAGTCTTCATCCCTTTCTGACAACCTGGAATCTGACTATTGGGCTGACTCCCACTCAATTTTGGACCAATCAATTTCATTTTGGCGATCTCAGCACAGATTTCCCCAATTAATTGTACCAGTTCTGATGAGGTGAGTGTGGGCACCGGGGGAGGGATTTGAAGTGGAAGAGCTGTTACCCAGCGCTTGTCTACCATGTGGGAAAGGTCTCCCTGGGTAATGAGGGGTACAGCCACCCTCTTCAATACCTTCTTACTCAGGAATGAGAAAAGGGCCCAATCAACGGCCAGGGGACATTCCCCGGACTTACACCACTGGAGCAGTTGTCAGTTCATTCTTTTTAGCCTTGTCAAAATAAAATCCGTGTATCCGCTTAGTTTGCCGTGAACTCCGCCCACTTTTAACAAAGATTAAAACACAATTTCGTTGTTCTATCTGACAAGGCGCGCTGTTGCCTAGATCCTTTTCCCAATGTTTGCAGACTGTATTATCCAGTCACTCAATCCTGCCATGTGGCAGCGGATCTTCGACGTGATAATCTGGCCCACCCCCTAAGGCGAGCCCACTGCTCTGTTCATTCCTTCTCGTCTGTTAAATGGAGCCCATTCCATTTATTTGGATGTTGAGTCCGCTGAGTCTGCCCCCAAGGGGAGCGGTCTCAAGGCGCCCCTGGCTCACCGCGCGTGGGTTTGGCTTCATTCGCCACCCCTGCCACTGCAGGTCCAGCTCACCAGCAGGACTTAGAGTGTCCCCGTTGGGGGAAACTCAGTCCCAGCCCCTCCTATAGGGTTTCCTCCACTTCTACCCACATTACCAACAATGTGGTGGTCTCTGTGCCACCTCCTGCTGGTGTACAAGCCTCTCCTTTGAGTTCTGAAGGCCAGCTACTGCGATCCCTGGAGGAGTCGTCATCCTCCCTGCCTTTCCCGCCCTTGGGGGTTGCCCCCATAAGACTCGCGGTTGCCCCAAGTCAAACCAGATGGTTGCATTGGGGGCCTTTGGTACATTATTGAATGTTTGCTTTCCTCACGTGCCCTGTAGATCCCCACTTATCTTAGACACTCGGACTGCTATGCCTCTGGCATTCTGGGCCCTCCACTGGGTGCTTGCGCACCCTGACTGGGAGCCCAGTCTAGTTCTTCTTAGCCTCATCCGTGACAAGATGCCACTGAAAAATTCTGGAATTCACTGATGACACAGTAGTAGCCATAGGCTCACTAACTGACCTCCAGGGCGCTGAGGAACTACTAGACCTATACCAGTTAGCTTCAAAAGTGAAAGTCAAATTGGCAAAAACGTCAGTAATGAGGATTGGTGTCCCAAACTTCAGCCCACTGAATGACACAATGCCATTCATGAACTCCCAGACAATCCAGTACCTTGGGATACTATTCAATAAGAAGGGACCCACAGTACTGGAAACCGAACAAGAGGTATTGTCAAGCTTATCAATCCAAATGGCATGCTGGAAGAACGCCAGACTATGCCTTGAAGAGAAAATGCAGGCAATCAACGTTTTCATTTTCTCAAAGTTGTGGTATGTCACCCATGTGCTGCCAATGATCCCGAACCTAGAGAAGAAAAACAGGACAATGCTCCACATCTTCCTGTGGTTCAAGGTGAAGGCAGCACTGATAGTGCTGGAAACCCTATCAAAACCAAAGAACGAAGGAGGCATGGGCCTCCTGGACTTTGAATCCCACGCTCAGCAGATCAGGGAAAAGTCATTCCTTAAATTAACACAAACGCAGATGCATTTTCTGACCCTAGCGTGGGGCATGAACTGGGCAAGAGTAAAAGGTCTCCAAGAGCTGGTCTCTCACCATTCAATATGTGAATGAATGGCACACCACCTGCAAATACCCTCCTGAAAGGGTAACCACCCTACTGGCGACTATGCAATCAGGCTGTGAACCAGGGCGGATGGTCATTTGAGTGGTTGGATCAGGATGCCGACCAAATAAAAAGGGACGTTGAAGCCCATAATTCTGCAATAATTTCTGCAACAAGCTGGGAGGAGCATAACTGAATTTCCAACAAATATGCCACCAAGTCAATTTTAATAAGGTACAAATCAACACTGATTTGAGTATGGGGATCTGCTCCCAAAACCTGGGTGCAACCCACCCACTCAGCCACAAATCCTAAATGACTGGGCTACCAAAGGCCATGATACCAACTGTCAGATTTTTAACCAGGTGATATTCCTCACATATTAATGAAATTAGTATAATAATTAACTGAGGATGATTGCCGATTAGTTTGCTAATTTAGATTCTTTATTTAATGATAATACCCCAATTTGTGCTCCCCATTCAGTTGGGTTGAGCTGTCTTGATCTGCAGAATCCAGAAAGTATCAAGCATCATGCCTGATAGAAAAATATTGGATCTCAACAGTGGAAACTGAGGCTGAAGATGATGAGATAATGAATATTATCAGTTAAGATGATAAATTGCCTAAATTCAACATCAAAAAAGTATTTGAGAGATGATTCTGATAGAGTTTTCAGTTAATTTTGACACCGGCGACTTATGTCAAGGATGTTGAAATAATCAATAGTAATAGCTTAAGCTTGGCAGGCTTTTATCCCTGCACCAACTCCATGTGAAAATGATTGTGGGAATCTGGCAGAAAGTCAAATCTCAGAGGACCGTCGACTTATGCTAAGGATGCTGAACTATTTAATATTAATTAAATAGTCAAATTGCATTTTGACTTTGTGAGATTACTGGGCAGAATCCCAAAATTATTTTGGTTTAATTTGACACCAGCGACTTATGCTGAGGATGTCAATATAATTTAATTAATTCATACTATAATGAATCAAGGATCAACATAATCATGGATATTTGAGGATGATGAGTATTGCCAGTGAGAGTGCTGTTGAATAATAAGCAGGGAGAATCACCAGTGAGAGCTGATGATGCTGACAATGAATGCTAATGATGTGGACAAGCAAGAAATGCCTATAAAATTTTGATCTTCCTCTTAATAAAAATATATTATATCTTTTTATTTATTTGAGGATGGCCAACCAGGGGACAGACACATTTAATATGTAGAAAAGAGGAAAACGTAAAACAGAAGAGGGAAGAGAGCGCAAAACAATAGAACTCAAAAGATATGACTTGGCACACTTGGGTGTGGCTAGGAGCCACGGGTGGTGGATGACTAGATCTTAAGTGGCATGGCAGCTCAGGGGCTAGTAGGGTGTACCGCCTATGAAGACTGTAAGGTTTTCAATGTCATAACGAAGGAACCAGATTGGAATCCAGTTGCCCATCCATTTCTTCCATTTGTGTTGGAGTGAGCTGAACAGCCAGGCTTGGAAGTGGTCGGCCAAATGGCTGTGGAACCTGACTATGGCTTGGTTGAAATTGTGGAGGATCCCGTTGAAAGCGTCGAGGGTAATTGTGTGAATGGACCATATTGCAATGCTCACAATTAGAGCCCTTAGTGTCTGGGGGATAAACGAGGCCATGTTAAGTGCCAGGATATCGCGGGATAGTCAGAATTCAGCTGTTGGTGATTGTTGAAACAAGTGCATCACGTTGGCCCAGATATGCGCGGATGGCGGGCACTCTTCCAGGCGGTGTGCTAGTGTGTTGGGTCCGCCGCAGATGGCGCATGTCTTGAACATTGAGAAGGTGCAGTCGGCTGTTTTAAACGTACAGCGCATGTAGCGCCACATTGTGGAGCACAATTGTGGGGATAAGAGGGGGCAGGCGACGAGGTCCCACACCTGCTTTTGGGTGCGCAAGTCATATGGGATGTCTTGGTAGTCTAGGTAGTAAATCTGGGATAGAGGAAAGGATGGTAGTGGGGCAGGCGCGTTAGTCATCATTTGTCCCCTGTGGAGTTGCATATAACCAGTTTGAGGGTGAATGTCTTCGGATTGCTGTGCATAGGAGAAGCTCAATCCCCTTGTCTTAGGTTGTACAGGATGCATTTGAAATATTGGCTGGTGTTGTGTGGTCCGGTGGTGGTTGGATGTGTTGCAAGGTACTTCATCAAAGTTGCAGGGTTGGAGGGGGACCTCAGGTGTAGTGCCCTTGCGAAGTTGGTTTGGGCTGCCTTAGCCCAGTGGAGGGATGGTGGGTTGGGTGACGTTGTGAGAGCTACCCATGAGCTGAGGACTTTCATTGCTCATTCCGTGAAGTTGAGCAGCCCCATCCCACCTTTCTTCTGTGGGCTGTACATGGTCTCCAGCCTGACAGGTGCGCGGTAACCAGACCATAGCCAGTTCTGCAGGAGCTTGTAGGCTGCGTTGGTAAAGTTGGTGGAGAAGGGAACCGCGTGGGCAGCAAACCATAACTTTGACGAGATCAGGGAGTTGTCTAACACAACTTTTCCAGTTAAACTAGCTTTACTCCTCCGCATACATGTCAATCTTTTTGTGATGTTGTCCAAAATGTTGGTTTCAATGGTGTCAAGTGCATATCCACCAGCTTCGAGCCATATGCCCAGATGACGGACTGGGTTGGTGGCGGGGTGGTGCACAAAGGGTAAACACAGTGGCTTAACTGGATTAGATCGTTGTTGTGTGGTTGGATGTGTGGTTGGTTGGTTTGTGTGGTGGTGGGAGGTTGAGGCCCAGTTCAAACTGAATTTGCCCATAACAATAACCTCTGTTTTCTGTTTGTTCAGCATTGAGTTACTCACTGACTCATACTGGTGAATAATGCGCTCAATCGCCCTGGCATCCCTATTGCCTGAGATTCCAACAACGCAGTCTTCAGTAAAGGCGAGCATTTTGGTTGGTAGTTGTCCCTCCAACCTGGTTCCAGTGAGCTTTGAGTTTACAATTTGGATGAGAGGGTCAAGGGTAAAATTGTATAGTAGGGGGCTAAGCGGGTCACCTTATTTGAGGCCCCTTTGGGGGGTGATGGTGTCAGTTAGGAAACCTGGGCCTCTGATTGCAAACTTGGCTGAGCGCGTTAGGAGGAGCGCCCAGTTTATAAAACGGGGTGGTAGGTTGAAAGCCTTTAGACACTGTTCTAGGTAACCCCAGTGCACTCGGTCATATGCTTTCTTTTGGTCCAGAAAAGCAAGGGCGCCTGTGGGGTTAGCTTGGCAGATGTTGGCAATTGTGTGGATGTTATCCCAAATTGAGCGATTTGGGATGAAGCCAAACTGATGGGAAGAGAGGGCTGTCTGAGCAATGCAACCCAGACGCTTAGCTTAGATCTTAGTTAGTATTTTGGTGTCAGTATTGGTGAGAGTGATTGGACGCCAGTTGTTTAGGTCTGCCTGGTTTCCTTTTTTGAAAAGTGTGACCACATATGCATCTTGGCCGCCAGGTAGAAGGGTTGTGTCTTCCAGGCACTTGTTCATAGTTGCCAGTATTATTGGTGCGATATATTCAAAATATTTTTTGAAAAATTCATATGGTAGGCCATCAGGCCCAGGGCACTTGTTGCGTGGAGTTGATCTTATTACCTCCCATAGTTCATATTTAGTGATGGGTGTGACAAGGTCTGGTTGATCAGCTATGTTAATTTCAGCAGATGATAAAAATTTTCCAATTTCTCTAGGTGATGCGAAATCCGCCATGTACAGGTCAGTGTAAAATCAGTGTAATTTGGCCAATATTTCAGATGGTATGGATGCCAGTGTGTCGTCTGCTTGGCGGACCTGTGTGCAAGTCACTGAAGTTGAAATTGGTTTAAAACGGTGGAAGAATTGGGCCGTGTGAGTTTCATGGATAGGATGTATTTTGATTTGTAGCATACTTCGGTGTAGTGTTGGTGTTTTCTAAAGAGGGAGTTTACCTGTGTAGATAGCTGGAACCACAGGCGGCCCCATTGGGGGCTGTATCCCTCGCTAGGTGTGTTGTTTTCTAAGTGCTGAAGCTGTCTGATAGTCTTGTTGATTGTCGCAGACATTGCGGCTGTTTTTCTGGAGTTCAGGTGGCAGGCTTTCTTGGTTGCTCGAGCTTTGAAAATTTCCCACTCAGTGATAGGGTTCCCGTTGGGTGGTCATCTTTCTTACTGTGTTGTTAGCACCATCTCAATCCAAAGTTTAAGCTCCAGAAGATGGATGGCGCTTGGGTGAACTCTGTTCCAGGTTGGTGGCTTTTGGTATTTTTCTGAGGATGATATCACTATTGAGACCATCCGGTGGTCAGAGAAAGGTATAGTTGTTGTAAAATCTGATACCCGGTGACAGAAGTCTATAGGGGCGAGCATCAGGTCAATCCCAGTCATTGAGACCAGCTGGTTATTGTTGTGGTGGGGCCTCGTCATGTTGGCCAGGGTAGGGGCTTGTTTGGGAATGGTGTCACATAGGCCCAGCGTTGCCTTTAGTATGTGTAGTTCCGTGTGGCTGTGGGGTATAGCCTTAGACTTGGGCCAGCAGTCAGTAATGGTGTTAAGCCAGCAGTTGAAACATCTCGCGAAAAACGTTGCCTTGGGGAAAGGGATTGAGAGGATATCAGAGAAAAAATTTTGATGGTCGTTCAGATCATTTAAGGGCATACACACATGCTTGGCGAAAGTTTCTCATTCCACTTGAGACCTGCTAGAGGCAGCCATCCCTCCAGGTGGGAGGATGTGCTTCAGATATTTACTGGAGGATTATGGTTAGTTTGAATTACCACCCCACAGTGGTACGTCCAAAAGGATTTGGCCGGGAGGAGCATGGTTGACCATGACTCCTCCTCCCCCAGTGGACAGTGGGGTTCTTGGATGGCCAAGATGTCCACGGGGAAATTGTGCAGGAAAGCCAATTTTTTGGCCCAGGATGTGGGGCCTTGGCTCCCGCGATGTTGAGCGTCCCTATAGTGATTGTGGTAGTCCACACATTAGGAACGCTGGGGTGACCCACTGAGGTCACCCAGTTCCTTATCGCGGGTCATACTGTGAGTATGGGGCCATTTAACCAGATTGGTTCCAGTGTGTTGATCGGCGGTTTTAGTACTGGTTTTGTTCATTTTCTTCTGGCTTGGATTACTCCGTGGAGTTTGGGTCTGGCGTGGGCTGGCTTGTGCCCCATCAGCAAAAAATTTTCCGCCGCTTTCCTGTGAGTTTGATGGGCAGAAATTAGGTGTTGGGGTGATTGGGTTTTGTGCATGAGTGTTGTCAAATTGTGATTGGCTGAAATGGTCTTCCATATCATGTGCATGAACCATATCATCACTGACCACACGTGATTGGCTGGGAGGATCCACAGTGGTGCATGGTGGATTTGCTCCAGCTTGGTTGGAGGTGTTTGATTGGTTGTGTCTGAAAAATTCATCATTTTGGTTGTGTTGGGTTATATGTGGGGGATCTGATTGGTTATTCCGCTGCGCTGCCATGGCATCCGCCTGAATATGTTCTGTGGAAATCATGGTGTGAGCTTGGGTCTTGTTAGAACTCGCGGCCTGTTGTGGGCAATCTGCGCGCAACGACGGTCCTTGCACAAAACAGGCTCAACCAAAGCATTGTCAGCTCTTTTGCCCAGATAGAAGGCGAAAGTGGAGTCCTTAATTTTGCTGAAAGTTGGGCTTGTTTCATCCAATTGTCCTCACAAAATTCCGGTGCTTTGATCCTACACTTGATGGGGCATGCATGGTCTTTGTGGCCTATAGCTGAGCAGAATTCGCAGATAGGTGGGTTGTGTTCCAGTGTGATGCAGAAGGGGCGAGATATGCCGCCATTGGGGAGGTTGATGGTCACCATGTGTGGAATGAGGGTGATATCCTCTACCACATCCTGATAGGGTTCTATAATGGCTATTGCCTTCCCTGTACACAGGTGGGGCAGGAGGGGGAATTTCTCAAATTCAAACTGTTTAATTATGCTGTAACCTTTGAGGCCCCCGCGGAGCTCATCCATGAGGATATCACAGTGCACAGTGCTCAGGAGTCAGTCAAATATGATGAATAGGTCAATTGCCTCATTCCATCATGTGCGAACCATGTGAATGGTGTGGTCTTCATTGTTAATTTTTATGGAGAATATGACTTTCAATGCTTCTGCCACTTCTTCTGTGGATATGAACCCGACGTCCACCCATCCTCTATATAAATTTTTATAATTTACTGAGATGGTGTTCAGGAAAGTCGCGGAGAAGACCTCCCCCATTTTTTCCCACAATTTGAGGGAAGTATCACTGACCATAATTCTAAGACCGTGCTCAAGGGAGGACAGGGGTTGGGAGTGTTCTATTTTGGTATATGCGCCCATTTTTTGCAGAAAGTGAAAACTCTGGGTGCGGCGCTGTGATCACCCTTTTTGGTGGGAGGGTGTGTCAACATTCTGCTGTGGCGTTTTTCCCTGGCAGGTTGGGAGGGCTTTGGGCCTTTGCGCTGGTCAATTTCGCCCAACTGGTGTTGTTGCGGACAAATTTGCTCATATTTACTGGTTGATTGTCAATCTCAGAGAAATTTCATAGAATCGTGTTACTAAAAGTGATAGTAACGGGAAAAAAAGCTAATATCTTGTATCTTCTATCTTTTAATCTTCTAAGCTCTAAACCTTAGCTTGTAGAGGTGAAACTCAAGATCCCCAGTTGTTAGGTGATGGGTTAAAAAACCTGGAGTGATTGGTGCAACCAACTACCAACCTTGAACTATATGGAAACCTCATGAAAACTTGGGCAACTAGCAGCCACATTGAAGGACTAGAAGGATTGAAGGGGAGTAAACCTGAGGGAATCAAAATAGAGGCCACTGAACCACAATCGTTGGACATGTCCCAGGAGAGGACCTCTGAGCTGTAATAAGTGATCATGCCTCAGAAGGAGAATTTGTTGGTCTGCTGGGTTGGTGGGTTGCCCTGAAAATTTGTAGGGAAAGGTCACCAATGATTGTGAAAAAGCAAGGGCCAGCAGTCTTCATACTGTTTGGCCTGGCATACTAATGGAGTCACCTAGTATTGAGAATGAAAACTTCTCAACACCAACTACCCAACAAAGGAGTTGATTTTGGGCCTGAACTCCTGTTTGGTAACAGCTAAGCAGTGGTTGGTAACCTGGTGGATCCTAAATTGCACATTCAAATTGGGAAAACACAGTGGGCTGGTTTACCTGATCAAGGAGTGCTCTGTATGCGTCAAACCAGAAGCAGATTTTGTCCCCCAATACTATGAATATACTGTGTTTAAAAATCTACTGGTCCACAATGTGACACATCCTATTGGGCAGACAATCGCTGACAGAAATACATCCATTGCAGGATCTATTTTTCACAAAAACCTTGAGAACGGTTCCAATCCAACTATGAGCCTTCATCTACCATTATTGTGTATGGGTGATTCATTGTGCTCTCGTTGCCAAGAGTTTGAGTAACAAGCGCCCCCATATCATCTAGTACTAAAAAAAGTAACAAGCGCCCCCATCACAAGAGCTTGGTGTTGAAGACCATTTAAATTATCATCAATCAGCTCTGACAGATCTCCAAATTCTTGCGCTTAATCTCCAGGTGTTACAAAGCTACACGTTTGGCTTTCCCCACTGGATCACTCGTCATATGTAGTGAGGCAACTAATAAGCTAAGAATAAAATGGCCTGTAAGCCCGCTGATGCTAGAACCATGGCTAGCGATGGTGATTGCTGATCAGCAATGGTTGAAGGTAATAGAACTCTAGCAGCCCAAACTACCAGTCCTTTATCATTGGCCAAATTTCCTGTATTCCAACCTCCCCTCTTACTTTCCCTTTAATTTATTTTTAATAATGTATGGAGTTTTTGTTAGATTTTGATGGTTGACTCAAAAATAAACCCTTTGAGAAAACCATCAATACTAATATATTAATCCCATTGATGGATCCTTTGATCTTTCCCAATTTATCTGCATAACTAAATTTTTTCTAAAATCACCTCAATTCTATTTTAAATTGTCCCAATTATCATAGCTAATAATAGGTATGATATAATTATATATGGCCAATTATGGGTTTACTTGGGTGCAAGGTGGTATCACGGCATTAACTAAATTGCACCTCCTAAATTAGTGCATCAATCTTAATGCACTAAGGTGGAAGTTGGGTCTGATTAATGAAATCAATAATTAAGCACTTAAACATAGACGTCCCAACTATGGGTGTACTTAGTGCTATTGAGAGGCCTGCTGACATCCCAAATTGGGGTGCGTCATCTTTTATGATCATATATACTTTATTCCCCATTTATTGTTAGATGTTGAGTTATGACGTAGCTCTGATTGGGAAGATTTTGATGTTGAGTCCAAAACCCAAAGTTGTCTCAATTATGAGAGTAAAATTGCCTTCAATTGGGCTGAAACAATTGTTATTTTTGTCAATTCATGGGCCTGATGACTTGGGGATTTCTCATAATTATTGCCATGACCAACAGAGGATTGGCATAATATGAATGAACTCATCTAATAGATAAGTTTGGCCAGGAGATGCCTGAGAGGTATATAATACCGGTGCCTAGCTGATTAATAAAACATCAATTAATCATCATTTACCATTTTATTGATCATTAATAACTACTGTCACTTAGTTTTTAATTATTGTTATCCATCTTTCATCTGCCTAGTATTTGTATCTGTTTCCATTATGTCTATATTAGACAGTTGTGTGTGTTTATTCTTCCTTAAGAGAAGTACATAGTTGCCTGCCAGAGAAGTAGTCCCAATTATAGAGGAATAATTTCCTAATTTTGTATGAAGAGAAAAGGTCTTGTATTTGTTGGTGCCAGTAGACTTGAGAACAGTGTGTACCAGAGTTACTTGGCTATTATTGAGGATTATTGGAGAATCTGATTCTTGATTATGAGCAGGAGTTTCATTTGAAAAGTGAGTTTATATCCTCAATTTCATTGTTAAGTTATTTTAGCTTGCACCATTGGCTGAAAACTTAACAGTTTTAATAAAAAAATCTTCTGCAGGTTTGGTTCAGGACAGGTTCAAAACCTACACTGGCTAGGATAAAGTATCATTTCCTTTCATCCTATTTTATTTTTACTTTATAAAAAGATTAAATAAAGGTATTATGAAAAACAAAAAAGACAGGGTAGTTGCCTACCAGGATGAAACCTATTACTGCTCTGATGCATTTTTGTTTGTAACAGGCTTAAAACTATACCGTATAGGATAAAACATTGTTTCATCCTATCCCTCTTAATATCATCACTTTTAAAGACTAAATAAAGATATGGATATTAAAATAAAGGAACATAAGGTGGTTGCCTATCAGGGTAGTTACTACCACCACTAAATATTTACTTCAAAAGTGAGTTTTAAGTGCTTATGATTATTTGGTTGATTTTATAGGTTCAATAGTTTTGGCTTAGTATAGATGGTTATCTATATTATGGTTCTAACCCAATTCAATTCATTTGATAGATAATAAACACTGTGGCAAAACATGGGAATCTGGAAGCTTGTTTGTTTATATATGATACAATATCTCATGAGCAAATAACCAAAAATTACCAAACTTGGCACAAGTAATTTTATAAGGTTTGGTAATGGAAATATGCTATTTTTTAATAATTCCATATAGATGTTAATAAAAGTTCCATATAAGATCTAAAACATATATATTTCTAAATGTAATTATATAGTATTTTGGCTAGGTATTTTATAATTTATTTAATTCACTAGTTCCATAGGTTTTGATAAGTGGTTAGTGGTTTTTGGATGTTTTGTAAGTTCAACAAGTAGTTTTTGCTGAGTAGTGTTTCATTTTTTGGTCAATTTGAAGCACATTAGTTTCAGGTAAGTGATTGATGGTTTAGTTAATTTGGCAGGCTTAATTAATTTTGGCTAAGTGATTGAATGTTAAATTCTATAGGCTAAATGTTTCTGAACTTATTGATTGCTATCTACCAATATAAAACTAAAATAATTTAATATAATCTGGTAAGCTATAAACACTGTAGCAAAGCATGGGTATTCCACTAGTCTATTTATATTAATAAAGCAAGTATTTATATATGTGTGTATGTGTGATGCCCATCCAAAACTCTAGCATGTAGTTTTGGAAATTTGGATATAGGTGAATAGAGGGGTCCATGTGTACCTCAAAGCTGAAATTTTTAATTTCTATAATGAAATAAAAAGCTTTATATGTACAAAGTGAAGACACTATATGTTTTAGTAGAAATTAATATATGATTACAGATGAGAATTATATATTTGGTTGATTTGATATCTTAAATAGTTTTTCCAAGCAGTTCTCAGTCATTTAACTAATTATCAAGTTAATCACTTTATTTAGTACTAAGTGATTAGTTGATTTAATAGTTTTAATGATTTTGCCAAGCGTTTGGTGGTTTTAGGTTTAAAAAATTCAATTTGTTTTTGGGCAAAGGTTAGTAGTTTTTAGCTAATAAGATAATTTTGATTACACCTAAGCTTATCAATGGCCTATTACTAACTTATATATACTAACATAAATAATATTATTGTTAATAGTCAGATTACATCAAATCTACTAAAAAACACTTGATGATGTACTGACTAACTGACCTCTGTAACCTTTGAGTCTGATAGGATCAATCTATTTAGGCAAGTGGGTGAGAATTGTCAATTATTAACTAATAATTTACCAAATGCTCACCTGAAACTAGTTGAGTCTGCAAGGTTCAAACTATTTAAGCAAGTGGGTAAAATTGGTGAATATTATCAAATAATTCATTAAATTGCCCACTCAAAATTAATTAAAATCTTGTAGAGTTTTAAGTAGATTATTATTTAAATTTAGGATAATTAGCTCACCAGCCTTGAGAGCAAAAACAAAGATGTTATCCTAAGTGGCTCAAGCATAGTGCTGGCTCAGCCTTTGGGCTGTAAGTGCAAGCATATAAATAAACCTGAGTAACACCAGATAACTCCACTTGTAATTTTTTGAAAATTTTTAGAAAAAAGAACCTATTTTTTAAAAAAGTTTTAAAAAGTATAAAATAATTAATAGATTATGAATCCTCAATAAAACTCTTTCTGAAGTTGGTATTATCTGCCAACCTGACTTAAAAAAATTTTCATACAAATATAATTTAAAGCTTGTATTAGTTTGGGTCCATATGTAAGCTATATGCAACTTAGATATACAGTGCTGAATGTATATTTAAAAGGCTATTATAAGTCAATTTAAAATATGGTGCCAACTTTAAAAGGGCTTTATAAGGATTCATAATTTATTGATTATTTTAATTTTTTGAGCTTTTTTAAAAGATTTCTTTTTTTCCATATTATATATATATAGGTTTCTTTTTTTTCCAAAATTTTTTACAGCTCTTTTTTTCCAAAAAAATTCTGCTTTTTTGAAAGTGGTTCTTTATTCATTTTTTATCACTAAGAAAATCTCCATTTAGGGGAGGACACCCCAGTGGTAGAATAGGGCTCTCTACCGCTGCCTCCCTAAGTTTGATTCTGGTACAGGAACTTTGGGTAGGGGATGACTATGACTGTGTTGGCATTGCGCACCAATGCCCCAAACTGAGATAGCAAATAGCAAAGGCGGTCCATGGAGTTCCTGGCCTATCATATGTCACACATGAAGATTTTCCAGATTTTATCCTCCTTTACCTTTCATTTGATTTCTCCTCAATTGGTGCAGTATCATCCCCAGGTCATCCCACCTCAAATAAAATAAAAAAAGAAAATCTCCATCTCTATATATCATTTTTGAATCTTCACTATTTCTATATAAGATACAAAAATCATTGTATATATTATATATGTATCTCATAAACAAATATACTAATAGTTCAGTTTATTGAAGCTAAATAATTAATTGCTCAAAATATACTAAACTTAAGTTTGCCATCTACAATAATTCTTTTCATAAAGTTTAGTTAATTTTATTAGTCAAATTATGCTAAATCTACCAATCACCATCTACAATAATTCATTTCATCAAATTTAGTTGATTTTATTGGTCAAATTATCCTAAATTTACTAATTACTACTTACAATAATGCATTTTATTGATTTAGGTGACTTTATTAGTCAATTTTAGTAAATTAACTGATCACCATCTACAATAATTCATCTTATTAAAGTTAGTTGAGTTTATTGGTCAAGTTATGCAAAAGTGATAGTTATCTATATGATTTAAGCTCATCCCACTATGATCTCATATTTTCCTGGATCTTGAATATACCTCAGCCTTAAGACATATACATGATAAAAATTGCCTTTAAGCTATTGCTTCACCAATGCTAGAATTAAGTTTATCCAGAAATGAACGTTTCCACAATCCAAATCCATCAAGTTTGGTCCATTTTAATACCCTTACTAAATTAATAGTCAGATTCTGGAACAATAACTTATTTAAGTAAAAATGGGTACTAAGTTGGAGCAACCTCTTTTTTTCATAAAAATCATTCAAATTTTTACATTTTTTTCAGATTTATGTGTAAAAAACATAAAGTAAAGAGTAAAAATTATATATATAAATCAAAGTGAGAACCTTCTCCTTTTTCAAAGTTGGTCAAAAAACAACTGTCTTTTAATGATTTAATAGAATTTAAACTCTTAGTCTCAGCTGTAAAAGAATAGATTATAAATTTAAAATTATAATTACAAGCAACTCCAGATAGAATAGCTAATTTAGCTAATTTTTAGACAATTTATATTTTTTAATGAATATCATTTAAAAAAACTCTAGAAAGTAGGAAATAATTAAAGAACTATGAGTCCTCAAAGTAACTCCTTCTAGTAGTCAGCGTCATCTTCCAACCTGACTTATAAAATTTCTCTCACAAATGTAAATTAGAGATTATATTGGATTGGTTCTTGTCATAGTTGCATGGCATAATTGAGGAGACAGATTGTAAGGACAAGGATGGATAGAAGGCCAAAAAGATCAAGTTGCACGACTCCCCTGACTTAAAGCATTCCCTGGACCAATGATGGTACAGGCAAGATATGTTTAGGTTAGTCATGGGGATGTGCATGATGCTGGGCCCAGCATTACAACTAGGGCATTAAAATTCAACAGCTACATTTCTCAATCCAGACGGTTCATTAGGTTGCTTGGGAACAGGGTTTTGAAATCCATTTCATATAAAATAATGTTAAATCAGGATGAATCTACTTACAATCTATAGCTCAAGTTTGAAAAATTTTGCATTACAGAATAATGCTGGATGGAAGTGTGCACCTATTGGTTTTTTTAGGCTTAGCACCACTCTCACAGGTTAAAACCTTTGATTAATGTTTCATTGTGATTTTTTGAGCCCAACTTAGCTTGTTGTTAAACTTGCTAATAAAGACTTCTGTTAGTTTTTATTTTTTTTGCATGGCCCCTTGGGCAAACCTGTGCGTGGACCACCTTAATGAGGTCTCCAACAATATAGGCATCTTTATTTTTTCCAAAATTAACTACAGTATCTGTTGTACCTCTGGGCTACCCTGGTCCCTCTAGATTGAGGCACCCAAACACCTAAGCACCAATCATAACTTGGTTTTGGACTCCCTTTTGGAGTCCATACAAGTTTTGTTATTTATTTGTTATCTCTTATATACTGCGTTGTATACCCTTGACCTGGATCCCTTTTGCTCTGGCAAATATGAGGTGCCTTGTTTCCCATCTTGCTAATGACTAGTTCCCTGGTGGTATGGCTGTGCATCCCACACCACCTCTCTAATCATGGAGAGAGTTACAGACACTCTTTAAAGGTTTAAATGTAAACTATAAGTAACTTAGAATAATAGTGCTGAGTAAATATAATATTGGATGGCTATTATAAGTCAGTCTAAAATAAGGCGCCAACTTCAAAAATGGCTTTATTAAAAAGCATAATTTCTTAATTTTCATACTTTTTAGAGCTAAACTAAAGGAGGTTCTTTTTTCCATATTTTTGAAAAAGTTTTTTTATTCCCAAATTAATTCTTATACCATTTCTTTTCAAAAAATAGTGATTTTATAAAGTGTTTCTTTTTCCAGTTTTATTTTTAAAAGTCACTATCTATATATATCATTTTTGAACCATCACTGTTTCTATATAAAATAAAAAATATTGTATATATATTATATATATAGCATCTCATTATCAAATATACTAATAATTCATTTTATTAAATTTAGGTGATTTGATTGGTCAATCCATGCTCCATTTATAGATTTCCATCTACAAAATTCTTTTTATCAAGTTTAGTTGATTCTATTGGGCAAATTATGCAAAAAATGATAGGCATTTATAATGATTTAAGCTCATCACACTATAAATCTCATACTTGCCTGGATTTTGATCATACCCCAGACATAGGACATATCATCAAAAGTTAATTTGAAGCTATTGCTTTGCCAACGCCGGAATTAAGTATCTGGCAATGTTAGTCCCACAATTAAAATCCATCAATTCCTGTCCATCTTAATATACATACTGAATTACTTTTCAGATACTGGACCAATCCTTACAAAAGCACCGTTGGGGCAATTCATGACAAATTAATCAGTGGGAGAAAATCCCTCACAAAAACAATCCAAAGTCCAAGTGAACCATTGAGGACCTTCCCTGATGGGATGGAGGAGTTTCCAGAACCAAATCCAAAGGATCAGATGCCTGGGAAAGCTCAAGAACTAATGGTTTAACTGGAAGGATCCACCACCCCAACCGTGGTCAAACTGTCACCACGAACTCCAGTAAAATATACACCCATTTATAGAAGAGGTGCTAGCGCTTTGTGACGTGTCCTCTCACAACATCAAACAAAGGGAGACGCTGTAGTTCCTGTACTCAAAGGTGACGCAGTGGATATCAAAAAATATCATGCCAACCAAAGCAGCCATCTGTCATGATCATAAATATACTGAATGGGCTGCCAAGCGCTGGCTTGACACACAGATAATGCTTGACATGGTGATGTCCTTTAAATTGTTGAGGATCAGAACCAAGGACTCATTTGAGTGGATGAAACTTCCACTTAAACACCAGACTATTGAGGCGGCCATCCATGAAGGCTTAAAGCCGGTGGATGCTAAAGCATGGATGGCAGCTGACATTAATCTCCTTAATGCAATGAAATACAACAAAGTCTGAATTCCAGCTAAATTCGGCCAGGCCTTTGGGAGCTTGGCCTTAGCCCAACAGGACTAGCCAGCTATGCAAAACAAAACCCAAATGTTTTGACTGCCATTAAATGGGCTCTCCATACCATCCCAGCCAATGTTGCACTGAAATGGTACAGCACCACAATCTCCTCAGAGGAGGCCCTGCCATGGATTGCAGCCAGTTTTAAGGCTACCAAAGCCCTACACTGGTTGTATAATCAGATTCTGCCAGCTAACATGTCAGTTTTGATGAAGGCAGGTTGGAAAAATGAGAAGGCAGTAGAGTGGGGGCCCTTTCAGGATTAATTGCCATAAGAGGCCATTAACTGGTCAGCTAATGGGTTTACCCTGTAGAAAATAAAGTATTGGCTCTGCATGGGAACTATTATTGATCATGTTTGGGGGTGGGCAAGCCTGCAAGTGATGAAACTGATCCACATGGCTCTCCATGGTCAAGAGTTCCTCATTCTGAAACGGAAACTTTGGCAAGACGTTGCCACACTGTCTGAGGCAGCCAACTGGGACGCCTTGGGATTCATTCCCAAATAAGCCAAACTGTGGATGGAGCACAAAATTCACCACAGGCAGCAGTGGTGATGAAAGGGGTCATGAACCCCAATCTAGGCCACAAATGGCCCAAGGCAGGCAGTTGGATCAAAACCATTGGAGAATGGAATAAATCCTTCCTGGAACCATTGGTAGTCACACCATATGCCACCAAAGGACTCTCCCCCACAGAAAGAATCCAATGGTGCAAAGTGGAGTACCAGCCTCAATGGCACAGTTTTTACTGACAGGGTGTTAAACAACGTAACAGTAAGAAAATGGTGTTATTATAGTTTGATTATGTGGAAGCTCTCCAGAAGTACCTAAGCCCAACATGTGGACTAAAAATCGCCCTCCTCTGGTACCAGCTGTGATTCTTGCCAACTGATGTCCTCAAATGAAAAATCTAGAAATTGGCGCTCAAATGGCCAGAAATATCAAATTAGGGTAATTAACATAAGCCAGGTGAGGCGTTCCTAAACTGAGGTTTTAGTCTTGAAAAATCGCTCAGTTGGATGTTAAAAGGGAAGACCCCTTATAAGGTACCTAAACCCAATCAGAAATCCAAGTTGTATAGCGCCACGGCATCCCAAGCTGACAAAAATATGTGCAATGGCGCAGGGAGCCACATTGAGTAAATCTAGCAATTAATAAAAGAGGCTTTAAGGACCACCAGGAGCTAAGTTGTACCTGAAGTATGCCAACTGAATCCACTTGCAGCTGGTGGAGGAGGAATGATCTGACCTAATTATATCAATATACCAAGAGCTTGTTGAGGTGCTAACAGGGGTTTTGACCACCACTGTGTACTCAAATGTGGGTACATCAACATAGCAATCCCAGGAGAACTTGATATGAAAAAGCTCCTTGAAAACGGGATTTAATATAAGGGATCTTATCTAAGAATGGAACTGACTTGATATCTGAACTAGGCCACCCAATGAGTAACAATTTAAAACTATCCTGACTGATTGAGAGAGGGAATGAGTGAACGAGGTGAACCAAACTAGACAATTGTACTATAGAGAAGTACAGTATTTTTGGTAAGCTGGCAGCAATTATATTGCAAAGTGCCTTTGCCCTCAAACTGTTGAAGCGTTCTAAAAACTGACGCCGTGGATGAAACCAAACAATAATGCATTACCACAATTCATCCGCCTTCTCAGACTAAGCAGTGTCATATATGTGGAGCAGGAGGATGCAAACAGGTTGCTAGTTCTTCTACCAGACCAGCCACATAATGACCCAATGTCACCACAAAAAAGGAAAACCCCATTGTAAATATGACTATGACCCTGTTGGAGGCATATAAGTTAGACAAAATTTTTCCTCAGACCCAAGGCTAAGGAGTAAATATCATGCAACCTTATCATTTTAACAGATACAAAGAATTAACAGCGGGAGTTGGACATCGCCCATAGGGAAGCATGGGTCTGATAAGCTGCCAAGCAACTCAAAGCGGATGATAAGACCTTCATGAATCCCAACCCAGAAGCCTATAATATGGACAAGGGAATGGGCCCTTACTCAGTTGCACCCTGCCTGTCTCAGCCAGAATAGATTATTTGTGAGGAGGAACAATGGCAGAAGGCGTGCCACAAAAAATTCAACAAGGGGCGTTCAGCGCAGGATTTGAATAAATTGACTGCCAGGCCTGACAAGCCAAAATTGAACAAAATAATTAACACAGAAATCATTGGCACATAAATCAAATTATGCTACCAAAACACCCACCAAATCAATAAATTCAGAAAAGTCAGCCAATCAAACCCAAAGAAAAACATTCATCCCAATGACAAATCGATGACAGGGCTGGAAACCAATTGCCAGGTGAGGTGACCTCCTCCGCACCACCAGTAGGGACAAAGATGACACCAGAGCTGTGTCAAGCCATCTTCATTGTCTATCATTAAGGAGACAGGAATGTAAATGGAATTTATGGTGCACAAAATTCCTGGCAACATTATACCCATGCTGACCAACCAACCTTGTAAGCCAAATACTACCCCACAACCACCCTTCGGTGACACCAACCACCAATAACCCCACATCCATTTGCAATTTTATACATAAATACAGACAAAAAACGCTAAGCCTCATATCCATGGGCCAGGCAGCCAGAGTCAAAGATAGCTACCATTAATGCTTGGTGGATGGCAAGCATGCAAACAAGAACGCGAAAATACACCATATTAAAAATAATATTATAAGCTTATTTTTTATTTCAAAAACCCAAGCAGGCAGCCAACAGGAGACGGTGCTAAACTCAAACTGCAACACAAAAACCACCCGTGATCATGCCAAATAGGTTGTCAAGCCCTCTAGACAAATCATGTGGTGATTGTTGCAATAAACAAGACCATAGACATGGTGTTTGTTGAGGAGATCCACGCTGGAAGGATCCTAGTAGCAACTGCTACAAATAGAGAAACTGGCAGAAGACTTCATGTGATAGCTGTCTACGCCCCCAAAGCCCAATAAAAACTGACTTTTTTGGAATTTTTTATAAGAGATACAAACTGAGGCAGCCACGGTAGTAGCAGGAGACTTGAACTGTTGGACAAATGCAAGTTGGGATATGTTCTTGACAAGCAAAAGTACCAACTATAAGGCCAATGATATGCTAGAATACCTAGTTAAAATTGGGGATGTGCCTAACAATTGACAAGGAGGACAACGACCCTGCCAACCTTACAAGGTGGTTGTACGACTATACTAGTGCACTGCAGACAGGTAAATGCCTGGACTTTATACTGGTGTTGTCTGAGCTCAAATTGCTGACGTCTAACAGCAAGGTTAGCATATTTCTGAGTGCAACCATATGATTACCTGAGAAGACATTGATATTGGTGAACCCCTGAAGAACTGAGAATGGCAGTTGGCACCAGCTACGCTGAGGGATGGAGAGTGGCGCCAGAAAATTGAAACTGGACTTGATTAACTGGTCAAATATCTGTACTGCCACCCAGAGATAGATTCCCTGGAAAGATGGGTCAAAATTAAAGAAAAAAAGTAAAACATGATAGTATGAAGTTTGAGAAAGCAAAAACCTACAAACAAACTGCCACTGTGAAGCATCTGAAGGATGCACTGGACAGTTTAAACTTTCCTGAGGGACAAAAAATAATGGTGGAATGAATACCAAACGACTCATAAGTGTAATTTGGCCTTAATGTCCAAAGAGGACTCAGAGCGTTGGGTCAATGCTACCTACTGATATCAGAGCCTAATGGGGACAATGACTAATGAGGGCCTGGCGCACCTCAAGGAAATATGAACCAAGACAGGATATGAGAGGTAGAGACTCTGATAGGGGAAGTGAAAACGGATCCAGAATTAATCAAGTGCAAGATTGAACAATTTTATGGCAAAATATTCTGACAATGCAAGATGAGAAAAATCGCAACAGAAGCCCTAGTTGACCTGGCAAGCCAACACTTGGGGTCTGCTTGCTGGAAGATGTCTTAACTTGTCCATCAAAATATTAATGGATGTAGTCAAATGAGCGCTAAAGGAATTACTTAAGAATAAATCATTGTGCCCTAACAATATGTGCTCAGAAATCTACAACGCCTTCCACAACTGCATAGCTCTGGAACTTGTTACCCTCTTTAACTACTGCCTGCAAATGGACAACAAATCCTGGGAGGCCAAAAGACCAAATTGTACTTTTGGACAATATGAGAATCTATTAATAACTCTGGAACTTCCGCCTAATTTCCCTATCCAATGCAGACTACAAGCTGCTCACGCACATTTTATCAAAATTTGGGTAATGATAAAGGAACTACGTATGCTCCATAAGGCCTAACATGGGTTTATCTAGGGCCAAAACATCTGGGACAGTATTGGTACAGTCCAGAACGTGCTACAGGAAATGCAGGAATCTAAACAGGTCTATCTCATGTTCTTTGACATGGAGAAAGCCTACAACTGGGTAGCATGGTTATTCCTTCATGCGGTATTAAAGGCGGTGGGTATTCCCACAACCTTCTGATCATGGATCTCAAAACTGTACTCAGGACTTACCACAAAGGTGATCATTGCCAATGGCCTTACCAACAATATCTCAGTCAGTCAAGGTCTCCACCAAGGTGATCCCATGTTGCAGATCCTTTTTAAATTTGTAGAAAACGTTCTCTTGGCTTCAGCTAATGCAAAACTCTGGGGCTTAGTACACCCCAAACAATGGCCAATGAAAATGCTAGCCTTCACCAATGATATTGTAGTGGGTATCAGCTCTCTAACCAACCTCAAGGGCGCCGTGGAGCTCCTGGACCTATACCAGTCAGCATTGAACGTGAGTACTATTTTAGAAAAAATCGCCATATTAAAAATTGGCATTCCAAAGTTCAGCCCACCGTCCAAAACAACACCAATCCAGAACTCATAGATGATCTGCTACCTTGGCTCCTCTTTAACAACAAAGGTACAACAGTACTTGAACCAAGAAGGCGATACTATTGAGTCTGTCAGCCCATATGGCCTGCCAAAAAAATGCAAGACTAGTCTTCAAGGAGAAAGTACTGGCCATTAAAATATTCATCTTCTTAAAGCTATGGTACGTCGCCCACGTGCTGCCAATGAGTCCAATCCTAGAGAAAAAGATTAAGACAACGCTTGAACTTCCTTATGGTTCAAGACAAAAGCAGCACCAATCGACCTCAAAAACCTATTCAAGCTGAAAAGGGAAGGGGGATTGGGCCTACTGGAGTATAAATCAAACGCTCAGCAAATCTGGTCAAAGTTGTTCCTCCAATTGACGCAGATGCACATGTACTGTCTGACCCTCACATGGAGTTTGAACTGGGCTAGAGCCCAGGGCCTTCAGGAGCCAGTCTCCTAGCAAAAATTGTGCAAATGGATGGTAGATCATCCGTGCATGCCCTCCCAGAAAGGCAGCTCATACCACTAGATTTTGCAATCGATCAGTACACTTAGGTGGTTGGTCATTTAAAGCATTGGATCAGAATTCCAATCAAACCCACATAGGATGTCAAAGTCTACAATTCCACAATGATTTCTGCAACAAAATTGGAGGAGCGCAATTGAATTTCCCATAAGTATGCCTCCAAAGCAAATTAAATTTTGCTTCAAATTAACCCCAATTAAATATGGGGACTTGCTTCCAAAACCCAGATGCAACCCACCCGTCCAATCACAAATCCTTAATGACTGAGTGACTGAGGGCCACTATACTAACTACCAGACAAAGGAGTAATCTCAGGCCTCAATTCCCAACTGGTGACTGTTTTCAATGTTGGTTACCTGTGAGATCTTACACTGTGCATTTAAATCCAGTAAACATAATGGGCCAGACTATCCGCACAAAAACTTCCCCATTTGCACCAAACCAGAAGCAGATATCAGCCATCATTACAAATGTGCCATCTTCCAAATATACTGGTCCATGATGCAATACCTCCTCTCAGGCGTAGACTTTCCACTGGAGATGCATCTATTGCAAGACCTATTTTTTGATAGCTCTAAGAACAGCCTTAATCCAACTATGAGCCTTCTTTTACCATTATTGTGTATGGATAATACACTAGGTTCTTTTCTAAAAGCCTTGAAAATGATTGCTCCTATCACAAAGTTTTAATTGAAGACCATTCAAATTATTTCCAATCAGCTCCTTCAGAGCACAAAATTCTTATGCTTAAGCCCCAGGTGTTATAAAGCCACGCGCTTGGCTTTCCCTGCTGGATTGCTTGTTATACATGATAAAGCATCGAGGTAACTCCAGATCCAATAGCCTATAAGCCTGTCAGCACTAGAATCATGAATAGCGATGGAGATCACCAACCAGCAATGTTTAGAGGTGCTAGGGAACAGGCGGCTTGACTTCCCAGTTCTTCTTTATGGCCAAATCAACTGTATCTCGCCCTCCCCGCTTACTTTCTCATTTAATTTAGATTTTAAATAAGACGGAGTTTTTAAAAAAGATCCTTATAATAGTATTATGGGACCTAAGATATAAAAACATATTTAATTTGCAAAAAAGATCATCCATATGGTCCAATAGTTTCAAAGTTATGCGCAAACATAGTTAAAAAAAGAAAAAAACATATATACAATTCAAATTGAGTACTTTCTCCTTTTTTCAAAATCGTAAAAAAAATGAATGTGTCTGTCTGTTTGTTTATTTATCTTATATGCGTTCCTATACCATTAATCCAGTTGTGATGGAATATTAGTAAGTTGTTGTGTGCACGCTCACAAAGGTTTCTATATTTATAAAAATAATTTTTTATAATATTTTTTTTATATGTAAAAAGTAGTAATCTATATTTCTTATGGTATTTGCTATATTTTTATGACTGGGCAGTTTGATATTTGGTTGATTTAATGGTTTCTGTGAGTTTCCAAGTAGTTGGTGGCTTTAGGCGGAGTAATATGCCTGATGGTTTTAGTAAGTGATTAGTGATTATTTTATTCAATAAGTTAAACTGGTTTTGGTAAGTTGAAGGTGTTTTTTGAATGTTTTGATAAGTTTAGTGACTAATTGATTTAGTAGATTTGATGGTTTTAAGCTATGTGATTTACCAATGCTATGACATAAAATCTAAAATAATCAATTTAAGTTGTTTGTTTATTAACTTGTAAAAATGCTGAGTAATACCACTATGAACTACAGTAATGCTTCAATTAATCACAGAATTGGGTGGCAAGGGCACGGCGGATAATTAGGGCTTAACTGTATATATTTACTACGCTCTGCCCTACTCTCTTCAGTAAGACAAAGTACTCATTTAGAAGTTCCTTAACTCTTGTTTTTATAACAATCTTATCTTTCCCAAAAGGCAAACCCCTGTTTTACAAGTTTATACAGCAACTACTAGCTGTTTTTCTCAACTGGAGCTTCAGCTTTTGAAAAGATTAAAGTACTTAAACCCCTACTTCAGCAACATCTAAAGAACTGAGTAACTTTTATCTAGCTTTTACTAAAATTTGAAAGCATTTCCTTTACAAATTTTTTTTGAGTTGTTCCTTTATAACTTGACGCAAGGTTGATGAGCTTTGGTTAAGTATTTACTTACTATTCTCAAGCAGCAGTTTTTGACTTTTTCAAACTTATGCTTAATCTTTATCATTCAATTGCCCAAAGGCATCAGGGTTATTGTTAATTAGGTAGGCATGCCTTCATCTTCATAGTGGCCTTATCCTCTTTTTACTTGGAAATAATGACACTCCATTTAGTTTTCAGTTGAGCTTTTAGCAATATGAGTTATCATTTACTCATTTTAAACAATTTTAGATATATTTATTTTTTAATTTCAGCCCTGGATCTTCCATTACCTAAAAGAAATATTTAACTTTCAGACTTTCATGTCCTAACTGATATTGTTAGCTTAATTTTTTATTTAATATCCACTAATTTCTGATATCAAGTAGTTGAATTATGGTTTAATTATATCACGAATTATGATTTTCTACACTAAAAAGACTGTGAAAAGTGGTGAGTTTAGTTGTCAGTTAATCAATATAATAATGAGCTCTATATATAGGACATATATCTTTTCTATAAAGAGCTCTTACTTTATTTGTATTAATGCCTTAGAAGCTATTATCTAGCTGAGTCCCTTTGGTACCAATTTAAATGAAAGCATCTAATCCTCTAGGTCACTATGCGATTTTTCTTCAGTAAGTTGTCATGCTTCAGAAATTGTTGAACATGTTTTGTGATGATTGAATATAAAGATTTTTTATAAAAGGTATATTAGAACAATTATAAATGCAGTTAATATAAGGAGAGTGTCTATAACTCTCCTGTTTCCAGCATGGTGGTGCTCAGTGCACAGAGCCAATGCATGGAAACTAGCCATTAGAACCAAAGTTGCTATAGCCCAGCAGAGGAGACTAGAGCAATAATAGCTTAATTTGGAAAAGTGCAATCATTATAGCAAAAACATCACCAAAAACAATACAGTTCACAAAGGGAAAATGGTAAGCATCCTAGGATGGAGGGAACCTGGGCTAACCAACGGTGCATGAGGGGCTAACCAGATCTTCTGTAAAATGGTTGGTAAATGCAGCGTGAGACCGCCTGAAAGGGGTCCGCGCACAGGATTTTTCAAATATAATATAAGCAAAAATGGAAAAATGGGGAAATGTTTATTGGGAAGTCGACCAACAAGGAGTGTTGGCTGTGGTAAACAGAATTAAACTACATTGGGGAAATATGGGGTTCACTGAAGTGGGCCCAAGCATCAACTCACCAATAGGCAAAGGATATTATTCAATTGGGTAGAAAACACCAAAACTGATTTCATTGAGTGATTGATTGAAGTTGGATCTGACCCAAATGCATTGTTTCATAAATGGAACAGGTTTCAAAACCCCATTCCTTGACTAACTAAATGGAACCATCAGCATAAATTTTGTAAACGGTCAATTTAACGCCTGGGCTGATGTAAGGGGCTGGGCATTTGGCACCTCACTAGTACCAACCTGGGCATATTTAGCCTGTACCCAGCGTTGGTCTAGTGTATGCCTGAGGTCAGGGAGGGCCTGCAGCTTCACCTTCTGGGCCTCCTGGCTCCCAGCCTTATCTTTGAAGTTGGTTCCCACTAAGATGTCATTTGGCCATGATATAACCCTCTCCTCCTCATGGGGCTCAACCCCCCCTCCAGGGGCTTGCGCAAGGGAAAAGTTCTTGTGGGCTAGGGCCAACTTCATGGCGGCAGCGGTTGGTTTGGGTTGAGATCCATCAGCCTGAAGGAAACGCTAGTGGAAGGCTTTAATCAGATCTTGGGCATGCACACAGTCGCACGCTGGAACCCAACTGTTCTCTGCAGCATCAAAACCCTTCCAGGATACCAAGTACTCAAGCCTTCTTTTAATGCGTCAGGAGGCAACTATTTCTTCCACTTCCCACTCTGGAGCCCCATCCACGAGATAGGCCTCAGGATTCTCTGGTGGGGGCCCTTGAACAACATGAATTTGCTTTCATGGAAGACAGAGAAGATCTGAAATGAAGAGGGAAAATCTAGCTGGTAGGAGGCATGGCCCACCTTTTTAACCACGCGATATGGGCCAATCCTCTTTGGTCCCAGCTTCTTGCATGGCAGCTTGATAGGGATTTTATGAGCATCAAGCATCACAAGATCCTCTTATTTGTATGCAAAACCCACTTGCCGCTTCCAATCAGTAGTCTTCTTATACACCTGCATTGCCGCCTCCAAGCTTGTGGAAACCCCCTGGTGGACCTTCTTGATTGTCTTGGCAAAGTCCACCACCGCTTTAGCCTTAGACCCACATCTGGGCTCCACGTTAAAGGCGGGGTTCAAGCCATGGCTGGCGAAAAATGGGGAACAACTGATCAAGGAGTGCAAGGTATTATTGTAGCTAAACTGGGCCATTGGTAGGTTAGAAGCCCAATCTGAATGGTCTGCGGCGGTGTAACACCGCAGGAACTGTTACATGCACTGGTTTACTCGTTCAGTCTTCCCATCTGATTGGGGATGATAGGCAGTCAAATGGCAGGGAAGAATCTGAATAGTCTTACACAACTCTTCCAAAAAGATGGAAATAAACTGGGGTCCCCACTCACTGATAATTTCTTGGGGAACCCCCATGTAATGCAAACACATGCGTGACAAAGAGTCTAGCTTTCTCCGCCGCAGTTATTGTAGTTCTGCAATTAATGAAGTGGGCAAGCTTTGTAAAATGGTCCACCATCACCTTGATGGCATCGTAACCATCAGAGACAGTAGTTCCACAATGAAATCAACCGAGAGGGAAGTCCAGGGCCCATCGGCCTTTTGGACTAGTAACACAATCCCGCTAAAGGTTGATGATTGGTTTCATCTGCTTGCATACCAGGCACTCCTTACATACTGCCCCACCTGAGCAGGCAAGCCCTTCCAATTGTAGGTGTGACGGATCAAATCAAGGTCTTTGCTTTCCCAGGATGACCAATGGTGATTAAATAGTGATGGTCTTAGATGATTTCCAGGCGCAGTGGTCCAGCAGGTACCCAAAGGCGCCCCTGAAACCACACCATCTCATCCTTTACATGATAACCCCTGGATAGATCCTCTTGATTTACAGCGCTCTTAGCAAGTACCATAATATATTTGCCTGACAGCGGCTGATAAAGGACAACCTTTATGAATATACCATATTACTTCGCTTTTTCCAGAGGTGCAAGCGCTGGCCCATTGGCCAGGGGAGAGGGAAGTTGCGACAGAATTCATTTGGAGGAATCATCACCTGTGTGTTGTTTTTCACTCTCCTTTGGATCAGGACCTATAGCAGGGTTGCGGCTTAAAGCATCCACCAAACCATTATCCTTACCCTTAGTAAATTCGTACAAAAAGGCAAATTGGGTAAGGGTCTCATTCCAACAGGTCTGCTGTGGGTTAAGACATGAGGGGCGTGGTAGTACAGCAAGGCATGGTGATCTGTATGTACGTGTAATAGTTGGTAGAGCCGCGCAAGTGGTGACGCCAATATGTCAGCGCCTCCACCACTACTAGTAATTCCTTGTCATAAACGGCGTAATTTAACTCAGGCAGAGACATTTTCCCGGAAAAATATACCACCGGATGCTCTATCCCATCTTCGCCTACTTGTAACAAGGCAGCCACTATGGCGAAGTTGGAGGCATTAGTAGACACAATGAACTATTTGGAAGAGTCGACATGGTGAAGGATGTTCGTGGACAACAGGGTGCACTTCACAGCTTGGAAAGCATCCTCCAAAAAGGGGGACCACTGAAGCACTTTTGCACCACTAGCCCTATACAAGGGCGCTGCCACCTCAGAAAGGTTTGGTGTGAACTTCTTGAGGAACGTACATGTTCCCAGAAAGCTCCTCAATTTTTTTACTGAAGTAGGGGTCGGCCACTCATGAATCGCCTTCTCCTTGTATGGAGTTATCATTTGTCCTTGGTAAAACATGACGTTGCCCAGAAAAGTGACCTGGGACTTGAAGAATTAGCACTTGCTAATCTTCAGTGCAAGGCTGGCTGCCTTTAACCGCTTCACCAATTGCAAAAGGTGTACTGCATGGGACTCCTGATCATGGAAAAACACCAGGATATCATCCATGTAGGCAACCACGAATACCCCTAACAAGTCCCCCAACGCTGCATCAATGCGGCGTTGAAAGATGGCAGGGGCATTCTTAAGCCCAAAGGGCATGACTCGAAACTGGAAAATCACATTTCTGGTACAGAATGCGGTTAACCACTTTTGTCCCTTTTTAATCTGAATCTGATTGAACGCATTGAGGCAGTCTATCTTGGAAAAGACCTTAGCCTTCTCCACATAGCATGTAAGCTGAAAATAAAAGGAATGTGATGTAGATCTGGTACAGTGACGTTGTTAAGGTTCCTATAGTCCACACATGGGCGCAGAGTACTATCAGACTGCTCAATAAAGAGAAGTGGAGAGCATACAGGGGAGCTGCTCTGAAAAATCGCACCTTTGGCTAACTGTTCAATCACCCACACATCCAACAACTCTTCCTCCCAGACAGTCAATGGGTAAATGGGGGAAGATATATGCACCAGATCCACAGTGATCTTGAAGTCACAACCAAACTCAGAGTGCTCAGGGAGTGTGTTAGCAGATGCTGCATCAAAAGAGGATTCCAAACCCTCCAAGCAAGAAGGTATAGGAACTTCCACTGAGGGCTTCAGCATAGAGGCAAGGCTAAGGGTGTGAAAGTGGGGCCAGTGGGTCAATTTGCCCTGGGTGTTCTCTTCCGACAAAAGCACAACTAATGTGCGACCATTCTTCATGGTGAGGGATAGGGTATTCTCTTTCAGGTTGGTTCTAACGTCAAACTTTAGCTATCACTCCTCACCCAAAATGATAGGGAACAGGAGGTTTTTGACCGCTATGAAGTGATCAGACAAGTGGTATTTGCCAACCTGATAGTCCACTGTCCAAATGATCTTCAGAGTGGGAATACCTTGGGACGCCCCTCCCTTAATCATACCACCTGGCAAGTAACTCAGTCTAAGTAGTCGGGTAGACTCTGGTCCATAAAGTTTTCAGAGGCGCCAGTATCCACCAAAATAGTAGTGGTGAGCTTCCCTAAAGGGGAGGAGAGGGTAGCAGTCAGTAGAAAACACCCAGAATGGTCTTTATTTATGGTAAACAATTACAACACCTCACCAAAAGAATTCTTCCTCTGGCTCAAGCAAGCCATCAAAGTATGTTTTGGAATCATAAAAGGGGAGGGATAGTTGGCCACTCTTAATACTGAGGCTACATACCCCACCACGCCTTCTGCAGGTTCATATACTTTATCATATTTTAAACAAAGTTCTTTCTCTGCTTCCTGAGTGCCCCAGATCATTCTAGGGTCAAATGAGGGTTCTCAGGGGTTATTTGATATACTGGAATAGGGTTCTCATCCAAGCCATAAAAGCTAAGAATTGGCTCAGAGGTTTAGATAAGATTATCATCATAAAACGCGTTTTCAGACGTAAATGAACATATTCACCTAACTGCAATGGAATGCCCGATGTTATCCAAGGCCAACACCCTCAGGACCATCTGCGCCAATTCTTCCAGCATCGTCTGAATGCGCTGTCAAAGGAAAACTCGTTTATTTAAATTGGAAATTGATAATTTTGGTGAAAAGTCAGGGAATTATGACTTTTGGACATCAAAGTATCCATATCCACCAAGTTTGAGCATGAAGGGCGGATACTTTCCAGTTGAAGGCAACCATAATAATCCAAAAAGCTCCAACGTTCAGGAAAAAGGGAAGACAGCAGTGCGGCTGACCACAGCTGAGGCCCTCAGCCAGCGCCCACCATTTCCACTTTGGAAAAGTCCCACACAGAAAAAGTTTGTGCACATAATTTTATGTGGTTGGTCAACTAATGTAAGGAAAGTGTCTATAACTCTCCTGTTTCCAGCGTGGTTGTGCTTGGTGCACAGAGCCAATGCATGGAAACTAGCCATTAAAACCAAAGTTACTAGACATCTAGTACTAAAAAAAAACCAAAGTTACTAGAGCCCAGCAGAGGAGACTAGAGCAATAATAGCTTAATTTGGAAAAGTGCAATCATTATAGCAAAAACATCACCAAAAACAATACAGTTCACAAAGGGTAAAATGGTAAGCATCCTAGGATGAAGGGAACCTGGGCGAACCAATGGTGCGTGAGGGGCTAACCAGATCTTCTGTAAAATTGTTTGGTGAATGTAGCGTGAGACCACCTGAAAGGGGTACGCGCACAGGATTTTAAAATAACTTAAGCAAAAATGGAAAAATGAAAAAATTTTTATTGGGAAGTCGACCAACAAGGAGAGTTGGTTGTGGGAAACAGAATTAAACTACATTGGGGAAATATGGGGTTCACTGAAGTGGGCTCAAGCACCAACCCACCAATAGGCAAAGGATATTATTCAATTGGGTAGAAAACACCAAAACTGATTTCATTGAGTGATTGATTGAAGTTGGATCTGACCCAAATGCATTGTTTCATAAATGGAACAGGTTTCAAAACCCCATTCCTTGACTAACTAAATGGAACCATCAGCATAAATTTTGTAAACGGTCAATTTAACGCCTGGGCTGATGTAAGGGGCTGGGCATTTGGCACCTCACTAGTACCAACCTGGGCATATTTAGCCTGTACCCAGCGTTGGTCTAGTGTATGACTGAGGTCAGGGAGGGCCTGCAGCTTCACCTTCTGGGACTCCTGGCACCCAACCTTATCCTTGGGGTTGGTCCCCACTATGATGTCATTTGACCATGACAGCTAAGTAGATGACTTCTCTTCAGATGATGCCACTTCAGATGGCCTCATTTTTCAAATGATGTTTCTTTTTAGCCTTTTCCCTAATGCTTTTGAATTGTGCTTTTCTTTTAATATATCTGTTTATGATCCTTTTGTTTATGCACTTAAAACCTATAATAAATGGTTCAGAGACTCTTCTGTTTTTTTTAGTACTAGATGGTAGAGACTCTTCTGTTTTTAACACTCAAAATGTTTCATCTCCCAGGAAGATAAATGGGTAATAGCATGTTTTTGGTCTGACTAATATAACCAATAAAGGTTATATGATGTCTTTCTAAAATTTGCTATATTGTGTTCTCCAGATAGCTGATAAAAACTTTATGAAAAAGAAATACCATTTCCTGCTCATAGTGTTTATAATTTAATCAGAGAACTTTTACGTGGGCTGTTTTCTTTTATCTAAAGAAAATGTTTAATGTATTGGCTCATGATAATTATGTAAAGTGTAAGAGTATCAGACAATAGCTAACCAATTTTCCATATTGTTTAATATTGAATACCTTTCTAAATAGACTTAACTGGGGTTGGATTTTAAATAAAAACTATTTCACTCTTTATTTTTATATAAAAATATACGTTTCAATGTTTGTCCCAGATGTATACCTATAACATTCATCTATTGTGGTGAAAATCTGGTGATTTGTGCATAAACTTGCAAAGGTTTCTGAATTAATACACCATTTAAAAAAAGTAAAATAAGTTAATTTTATATGCAAGAAGTAAAAAGTTTAAAGAATTAAAATTAATTAGTATTTTGTTACAACTGAGCAGTTTGATACTTGGCTGATTTAATGGTTTAAATGATTTTTTCAAGAAGTTGGTGGTTTTAGGTTGATTAAAGAGCTTGACGATTTTAGTAAGCACTTAGTGATTGGTTGATTCAATAAGTTAATTTGTTTTGGTAAGTAGTTAGTGTTTTTGGTCATTTTGATAAGTTTAGTTTTGGTTAACAAGCAGTAGGTAACTAGTAGATTTAATATATTCAATGGTTTTAGCTAAGTGGTTTAGTGGTTTATCTATGATATAGAATTTAATATACTCAGTTTGAATTGGTTTTATCAACCCTGAGCAATGCCAGTTGATATTGCTATCTATCTATAATATAAATTCTAATTTAATCATTTCAAATTTTTCATTAAACTTGAGAAATGTCAGGTAACTTTGCTAGTCTATAATAATAAAAGCAAGTGTCTGTGTGCACAATGATTAGCCAAAACTATAGCATGTATAATAATAAAATTTTGGATTTGATTGGATGAAAGTGGTTCCATATGCACCTAAAAGCTAGATTTTATTTATATAATAAAATAAAAAGGTTAATATGTAAGAAATAAAAAAATTTATATGTTTTAATAGAAATTGGTATATTGTTATAACTGAGCATTTTGATATTCAATTAATTTGATAATTTAAATTGTTTTGCCAAGTGGTTGGTGGTCATTTGGATAATTACTAACGTAATCATTCTAGATGGACAAAAGATTCCCAAAGCTTCCTCACCTTCTGATATAGCTTCCTAAGCTGATAACTTAGAGGCTATATTAAGGATTTTTTTATTTACAACAATCTCTTTATTTTGGCTCAATCACAAATAAAGATGCGTGGTGGCTCCCCCTTTTTGGCTTGGCAACACTAATGTCAAAAAAGATAATCATTTTAGTAAGTAGTAGGCGATTGGCTGATTTGATAGTACAAATGGGTTTTCAAGTGGTTGGTGGGTTTAGAGTGATTAACCCCTTGCCCTCCAATTTAATTTCCAAAAGTGTGGGCCAAAAACATTTAAAAAAGCACTCCCTTCAAGCCATTCTATGTGTCACACACATGATAATCAGTTTGGGCCTGAATATATGAACACATTTGAGACTTGTGGTTGTAGGTCAATGGGTTAATAAGCTCAATGATTTTAGTAAGTAAGCAGTTTATTAATGGTTGATTTAATATGTTAATTGGTTTTGGTAAATTTTTTTTGGTTGTTTGATAGATTAGGCTTTATCAAAAAGTTGGTGATTGATTGATTAAGTATATTTTATAGCTTTAGTTATTTGTAAGTTTTTGGTAGATTTAGTTGCATCAAGTTTTGATAAGCTTAGTTTAAAAAACTGGTTAGTAATTAGTTAATTTAGTATGTTCAATAGTTTTAGCTAAGCGGTTTAGCAGCTTATCAATATAAATCATCTGATAAACTATAAACACTGTAGCAAAGCATGAGTATCTGGATGCTAGTCTATAATAATAAAAGCAAGTGTTTGTGTGTGTGCGAATGCATGATGCCAGCCAAAACTATGACATATAAAGTTTGAAAATTTGTATTTATGTGAATGGGAGGGGGTCTGTGTGCACCTCAAAGCCAAATTTTTGATTTCATAATAAGGTAAAAGGTCTTAAAAGTAAGAATAAAAAAGTTTAAATGTGTTTATTGATTTTCAGTATATTGTTGCAGCTGAGCAGTTTAATATTTGGTTAGACCAAATGGTCTAAATAGATTTTCTGAGTGATTAGTAGGTTTTAACTGACTTTGGATAAAGAAGGTTCTCAATTTGACCTGCATATTTTTTATTTTTTTTCTATGTTTGTTCATGCTTAACTCTGAAACTACTGGACCAAATCATACAATCGTTATTTTTTAAAAGAGAATGCTCCAACTTAGGTCCCATTCTAATTCTGTAAGGATTAGTTCAGTATTTGACCATTAATTTATTATGTACTAAAATGGACTGGAGCAAAAGTGTTCAGTTGATACTAGATCATTGTCAGATAAACATAATTCTGGCATTGGTAAAACAATTGTCCTAATGGCAGCAGATAAAGTTTAAACCAGCCTGCCAGTCTGAATGTAGAAGAACACAAAATGCAAGCCCAAATGCCAGGGGCGCTGCTGCATGTATGACGTTTAAATGTGCTGAGAAAGATTTAACCAAAGAGCGCCAATAGGCCATAATTGTAAATAGCAACCCGGCAACAAACCAGGCTGTTGTGGCCCCATGGCCCACGGGTTTGGGTGCTGAGAAAAGTGGTATTGGATTGTGTGGTTTGATTTTTGCCATGATAAAAAA
>JAKSZP010012391.1:0-57033 GCA_022478985.1 Massospora cicadina
AAGAGTGTGACTGTAAAAGCCTCATGTCCTCCTGGTAGGAGGCGCATTTCCAACAGGCTTTGGTTGAGTGAGGCTAGCAGCAATGGGGATATGTATTTAAAATATTTTTGTAGAACTCATATGGAATGCTATCTGGGCCTGGGCATTTTTGGTTTGGCGCACCATGAATGGTAGTCCATAATTCATTCGGAGTAATTAAATTCATTATTTCCGGGTATCAGAAAATGGTGCAGATATGAGCTCTGTCGAGAAATTCCGCCATTTCAGCCAGCTGAATTGGTTCAGCTCAGTATAACTCAGAGTAATATCTTTGCATTTCAATTGCCACTTCGGCTGGTATGCCCATGATAGAATTATCCGATCTTTGCACCTGTGTGCATGCCACACTCTGGCGTGGTGCAAAAATTTTTTTGAAGAAGTATGCGGTGCACTTGTCGCCTTTGGTGATGCGTGTGTCCTGTATTGGACACAAACCCGATGTTTGTGTTGCCTTTCAAGTGCATTGAGGTGTGCTGCTGCCTCCGCCCACTTCTGGCCCCATGCAGGGCTATATCCTGAGGCTAGAATGTTGGACTCCAAGTGGGCCAATTCCACCATTGCGCGCGATATAACCGCCGATGTGGCTCGTGAGCGTCTGGATGAGAGATGGCGATAGTGGTGGATGGTGTCTTTTTTGAAAGTTGCCCATGTGGAAATGGGGTCCGCACAAAATGGTGCAACAAACAATTTTGCCAAAGTTGCCTCTTCCACCCACGTGGAAAATCCTGGTGATGCAAGCTCTGGGGGGCGGATTTTGCACCAATGTGGGGCCTTTGCAACTGTGACGGGTAAGTGGTATGTTATCAAGACCAGTCGGTGGTCGGAGAATTCCATTTTCATTGTTTTGAAGTGGGAGATATGGGGTTGGAATTTTGCCAGCGCTAGAATAAGGTCAATGCGGGTCATGGACCTTAATTGGCTGTTGTGGATGTGGGGACACGTCATGTTTTTGAGCAGTGGGGCATGTCGTGGCAGCGCATCCATTAACCCAAGGGTGGCTTTTAGAATGCGTAGTTCTACGTGACCCTGTGGGGCGTGGGGTGAGGGCAGCCACCGGTCTGTTGGTGAGGTTAGCCAACAGTTCATGTCACCGATTAGGAAAGAATCGGGGGGTAGCAGGAGGGATTTGACCGATGAGAAAAATTCCTGACGCTCTTGTGCACCGTTTGGGGTGTAAATGTTGACAATTGTGTGTGCAACTTCATCCCAAGAGAAGGTGACAACGAGCACTTGGTCATTTAGGAATGTTTCTGAAGATGTAAATTTGAAAAAATTGTTTTTCTGAATTAGCACCCCACAGTGCTTCGACCAAAAGGATAGGGATGGTAGGAGCATTGTTTTCCAAGCATCCTCGGAACCTCGTGGACAGTGGGTTTCCTGGATGGCCAGGATATCCACGGGTAAATTATTTTGTAAAAAACTCAGTTTCCTAGCCCAGGATGGGGAGGCCTTGAGTCCGGCGATATTCAGCATCCCTAGAGTGAAGGTTTCCCCATCACACCTTAGGTGCGAGGGGGTGGGTCCCCTGACCCACCAGCCTCTTCCAGGTCCCCACGGGCTTTCACAGCAGCGCGGGTATTAGCAGCAACGCTATCAGGGTTTTTGTTAATTTTTGTGGAAAGAGTCGCGTTGGCTTTGGCCTTCACTTTTTGTTTTCCCAACATTGGACGAATTTTTTGTGGTGCGGATAAGTTCGGTGCACCGTCAAGTGGGGCAAAATTTTTTTTTTCAGTTGGGATAGGTCCCAAGTCAGTTTCAACTGAGGCTTGGGTGCAGCGATTGGGTGAGATCAAATCTCCCATCAGATCCTCAGATTGAGTGGCCCATTCGGCTTGGGCCTCCCAATCTGATTGGGTGATGGATTCCTGAGTTGCTTCCGCCGCGAAGGTCTCCATGTCCTCCTGGCGTTGTGAGTGTGGGATGGTGGTGGTGACCTTGGCCGCTTCCTTATCTGCAGTCCTATGGGCCTGCTTGGCCTTCTTCTGCTCCTGTGGGGAGATGGGCTTTACCAATAGGTAGCAGCCTTGTGCTCCACGGGAAAGCCTCTTTGGTGCTTGCGGTTGGTTCATAGTGCGCCTCTCCACTGGCCATGGCCGCCGAGGGGCGCTCTTGGAATATAACGCCCTCTTTAATGGGGCATGTGTGTGCCTTATGGCTGAACGCGTCACAGTGGGTGCAAATGGGGGGCATGCTGTCCATGGTTACCCGGAATAGGTGGGTGGTGTGCCCTGTGATGTCAATAAAGGTGGAGTGCGGGATCTGGGTTAGGTCCTTCGCGATCTCCTCAGATGGGGTCAGAACTGCGATGGCTTTGCCGGTGCACAGGTGTGGCATCAGCGTGAAATGTTGCATTTCAAAAGATTGTATTTCACCGTATATGGCGAGACCATCTTTCAGGTGTTGCTCCAAAATGTCACGTTTTACCGTAGTAGGCAAAAAGTCAAACGTGAGGAAAATTTGGTTTGATTTTGTCCATCTGGTGCATTTAGTTTTGATGACCCATTGCCCTTCGGGGAGGTTGACCACTACATGCACTGCTGCAGCCTCGTCTGCTGCTATTTTGCTTTCAAAACCTAGGTCCAGCCAACCGTGCGATATGGAGTGAGGTGCAATGTACATCGCGGTCGGGAAATTTTGTGTACATCTTCACAAAATTTTTCCCATAGGAGCCGTTTTTTGGATGTCCAGATACACACAGACTCTGAATTCCACCGACAAAAGTGGCTGGGAATGTGGCATATTGATGTACTGGTTGCATCGTGCTTGCCATGCGAGTATCTCCAGGGAAATTGTGACCGCTGGTTTTTTTAGATTTTTTTCTATTCTGCCGGATTCTCCGGGGCGTTTTTGAACGTTAGAGGCCGCGGGCCTTCCGCCTGCTCCTCTTGCCTTGCTTGCCCAAATGCTCCCAGACATGGGCGCAGACTAATCTCCCTCTATGAGATTATCAAACTAGATTTAGTCTTGAATTGAATGGGTTGCAAAAGTGTTTGCAATGAGAAAGAAAAGTTTCATATGAAAATATGTTGGTATCACCAGACATGAAAGTGTTGACTAATTTTCTTGTTTTAATTTGATTGGCTATGCTCAAACTAAACTCACTAATTGTCATTTATTTGATTGATTTAAATAGGTTAATTATTTTTGTGTATAATATCAGTAGTTATTTTAATTTACTACTTTTAATTAACTAATTGAGCAAATTAAAAGTTTAGATGATAGTTGATTTAATTGGCTGGCTAAATTTATTTAATATTAAATCATTAAATAAAATAATTGAATAAAATAAATTGAATGGTAAAAAATATTGTTAGATATTTACCCTCACAGCTTCAAAATAAGAATGTTTTGGGTCAAAATCAGCCAAAAAGGGAAAATGTCAGATATTTTCAAGTTTGCAATAATAATATGAATGATTTAAATAATAATAATGATTATATTGGCCAAAAGACCCTGGCCAGTTCTCAGTGGAACCCTGCAAATCAGGGTAACATGATTTCAAATACTTCACAGGCAATAAAAATGAGATCAAGAAGTCAGATAATTCTGACCAAATAGCAGACCTTGGGGCATCCATCAGATGGTACTCCCCCAGTGATGAGGTCCATTCCAGTACCTATGTGGGGACCACCCCCTTTTATAGGCTAGGAAGGGGTCCCCCAAGATACAATAAATTTATCATATGGGGATTGGCTGAAATTTATTAAATCATTACCCCACAGATATATCTTGGCCAAAAATAATTCTACATCTATTGTTTAGCCAAAGTGAAGTGAGTTTCTGAGCTTCAATAGGCTATATTCCCATATTTCCTAATTCAGACTATTCTAAGCTATTCTGAATTTACATTGAATTTCCCTTGACCCTCAATACAGTTTAAATACTGAATAGTCAGATATTGAGAGGGTTTATAATTTCCCCAATGCAGTGACACTAATAAAAATTTACAAGGACCAACTTTTTCTAAAAGTGTTCTTAGCCTTTTTTATTTATAAACCTATTATGAAATCCAGCAGTGTCTAAACACCGGCGAGCATCAAAAAAAGCTAGATTCCTATAAAGTGGTGATCAATACAGGGGATACCTTGTACACCAAAATATCAAACTCTAAAATGGAGGCCTTTAAAGTGAGAAACCCTCAAACTTTTCTTCTTCCAATTGAATTAAGAGTAGTTGCCCTGAAAAGGCAACTTGCTAGCACTCTATCTCATCTTAAAGAGCTGGAGAAGCACCTTTTAAAACCCCTGTTGGATTTTTAGGTTGGAAAAGGCTTGCTGATGCTTATTGACTTATAATCCAACCATATATGAGAAGGGCTTTTCTCACCACTTATATGAAAAATAATAAAAATAAAAAAGATACTGAAAAGGTTTAACTTTATAGATTTTTATTTGGTGCAGCGTGGGGGTAAAAAGAGTTCTACCTAATAAATTGATAGTATTTAAAACATTGTGGCTTACCGTTTGGATAGCTTGAGGAAATCTGAATTAGGTAATATGTGATTTTAGCCTATTGAAACTCAGAAACTCGCTTCACTTTGGCTGAACAATGGATGGGGAAATATGTTCAGCTAAGATGTACCCATGGGGTAACAATTTAATAAATTTCAGCCAATCCTCATGCAATAAAATTGTTTCACCTTGGGGGACCCCTGCCACGCCTATAAAATGGGGTGGTCCCCATGTAGATGCTTGAATGGACCTGGGCATGGCTGGGGGAGTACCATCTGATGGACGCCCCATGGTCCACTTCATGGTTGAGTAATCTGACTGCTGACTATTGTGTCAGTTTTCCATAAAGTATTCAAAGTCATGTTACCTAAATTTGTGGGGTTTCACTGAGAATTGGCCAGGGTCTCTTAGCTGATAAACTTGTTATTTATAGTTAATTTGATCTTATTATTGGGGACTTATATATGTCTGATATTTCCCCTTTCCAGCTCGTTTTGCCCCAAAACATTCTTATCTTGAAGCCTGGAGGGCAAATGTTTGACAACCCCCTCTTAAAGACAAATACACCCCTGGTGAGGAGAGCATTGCTTCCTTTTTGTATTTTTTGAAGCTGCCATGTATGGCACAATGGATAAGCAAAAGGTTCAACACATCCTTCCTTGCTTAAAAACCTAGCACAAGAGATGTTAGTCCCTTACATGGACACTGCATATCTGGGCAGAGGTGAAGGAGGTTCTTTTGGCTGAATTCAGATCAAAGCAGAGTCCACACAGGGAATAACAGGCCTTTATGCACTGTCAGACATTTGCCCTCCCAGCTGAATGATAAGAATATTTTAGGTCAGATCCAGCCAAAGAGGGGAAATGTTGGCTATTTTCAATTTTCCAATGATTTTAAGAGCTCTTTTAACAATATTAAAAAGGATTAAATCAAGAATATTGGCCAAAAGACCCTAGCCAATTCTCATTGAACCCCATTAATTGGAAAAAACCAGTTTGAAACCTGTATGGGCACTAGCAGTAAAATTGGCTGGTTGGATTACTCTGACCTCACCATGGACCTTGGGGCTACCATTGGAAGGCACTCCCCCCCACCACCCCAAAGTCCTTCAATGCACCAACGTGGGGACCCACCCCTTTTATAGGCTTGGCAGGGTCCCCCAAGGTGCAAAAAATTTCTCAGGCGGTTGTTGGCTTAAGATCATAAAAACATTACCTCATGGGTATATTTTGGCCAATCAAAATTACTCTTCTTTCACTCCACTGCCATGAAGCGAGTTACTGAGTTATGATATGCTATTACTTCATATTTCCTAATTCAGACTCATGTAAGCTATTCCAAACATATCCCCAAATTCCCCTCAACCCTCGAAGTACTTTAAATACTAGATAGTCAAATGTCAAGGGGGTCATTTTAACTTTTATCACGCATGTAATAAATTCATAAAAATATAATTTTTATTAAGCTTTATAAAATTTTTCTTTTATAAAAAAATATCTATGAAAATAGCTGGCAGAATGCACCAGTGAGCAAAAATAAGCTGGTTTTCCACATGCACCATAGCATGTTTGAGGGCAAACTGACTGTTGTCTTTGCTGAGCGATTTTACTCACTTCACAAAGGTTGTCAACATCTAACATGCTAACCCTTGATGATTCTATTGCAGTTGTTGAAATTAAGTTAAAGAACAAATCAAATTCCACACTTTCAAAATTGGGCCATAATGAATTGACTCTCAAATCTATTTGAACGGAGACAACTTCAGGATTCCCATCACCAATTATTGAGTCACATGGAGCGAAGTTTCTAATGATCTGGTCATGGGGCGGCGAAATACATTGAGGATGCCAAACAGTATTTCAATATGGAAGGCCACGAAAGATCCTGAATAGTTGAGCCATGAAGATCCTCAAGGCACCATGTCCCCACACACCCTATAAATACTAACACCTTTTAACCTAATAAAATATTTGGTATTCTATCCATTTTTCCGTTTCCTTTTTGATCCATTTTTACAAATTTGCAGCTTTGAGCCACCTTTGGACTTACGTAATGGTCTAAAGAGCTCTAACACTGACAAGCGTGGTGCTCATTACAGGGGGCTCAAAGCTATAATAAGTGAAAATGTCTATCACCAACAATGGAGAATACTAGCAGCCCTGAAGACCAATCTTCTGGTCAGTTGAGAAGCGTTGCTTGATGGGTTAGTATCTTGTAATATGAAATACCACCCTTGCAGCCTGAGAGGTTAGAATTATGGGCCACATTCCAGTTAGCCCTGCCCTCTATTAATGGAAGTCAGTACCAACTTCAGTATGAGAGCTTTAATGATGTTGTACAACAATTTATAGAGGCATCTACTCCATGAGTGCTCGCTCCAGATGCTCCCATGCCTCTTCTGTTACCTCTATCAAACAGGTCCTCAATGAATTGACCCAGATGCTGGCAGGAGAACTTTTCCTGGCTCCTAATGCTACCTTCATAACTTTGTTCACCAGCTATTCACCACCTACTCCAACTAGTTGGGTTCACCATCAAGAAGTCTTCTAACAACTGGGGCTCACCCAGGTCTTTCACTCTCACATCATCGATTTCTATAATTCAAACTCCTCATTTGTTCACAACAACCATGAGGCTATTATTGATAACCAACGGTTGACCAACGAGGTCCAAGTTCAAATTTTGGTATTAGATAGAAGGATCTCTGACTATCCAGAGGACAAGCTGCACGTAATTTCCAACTTCTTGAGGCAACTTAGAAACAGCGCCTCATCCAAGTCAAAATCTGGTATGGGCCCTGCAATAACATTATTAATAGCTGGCCTCTCATGACTACTCCTCCAGGAGTGAAGGTTCTTAAGAGCCTAGAGGGCATGAAGGACCAGAGAGGCACGTGGACCTCCTGGGCCCCCAGGTCCCTCAGCTCCCACCCTTGACGGCCCTGTAGACCCATGGTGGAAAGATGTGATAACATATTTGGCAGCCCTATGTGGTCAAATTCAGAATGCAGCTCAGGGATGAAAACTCTGAGTGGATGGAGTCCCCTCAACCTAGGGTCTCCATTGACGCCCTGTCAGACGAAATGACTAACCTAAGTACCTTCACCAAACTTATCAATACTTGCATCTTCCAGCTAAAATAAACTTATTGAGGGTTTGAAACCGATTTGACTACCCTTGAGAGCCAGCTTCACCTTCAGGCTGCCAACAGTCAATACCTAAAGGAACAAGCCACAAATAAGGCTTCCGTTTCCTCCCTCAACCGAAATTGAGATGGTATCCAAGAGGACCTTGAGGGCCTACGGTGACGGCTAGACCAGCAGGCACCCCGTGACTATGTGAAGACTGAGATCTTGGAACTAGTGCCTATCCATGGTGTTAACACCCTCTCCACTCCTCTTGTAACTAAGTTTAAACCTAGTTTTTAGAAAGGTTCACCCCCAGCCAAGAGAGCATTGCCTCATTCCTGTACACATATGAGAGCTTCATGGATGAGGCCACCATCCGGCAGAAGGTAAAGCATATCCACATCTGCCTAGATAGCACTTCCTGGGAGATCATGACCTCCCATTTAAAGGAGTGCAACACCTGGGAACAGGTCCGTACAACCTTAATTTAAGAGTTTGGCAGCAATCAAACCCTGGCCAACCAAAAAGAGGCTTTCATGGGTATCCAACTAAATAGAGGAGGAAGCTCATTCGGAGTTTTCTAGCCGCTTTTACGCCCAAGCACAACCCTTAGTCACTACAAATCCTATCAACCTGGATGATGCTATTACTACTGTCATTTCTGCGTTGGGATCCTACCCTAAGGTTCAAATGCATATGATTGGACAGAATATTGGCTTGACCTGCATCAGGGAGATCAAGGAAGCACTTAACGAGATCCTTGCATCAACATAAAAATTTAAGTTTACATTTACAGGTCCCTATAACCATCCTAGAGTCCATGTGGTCAAAAACTAGAAAAATCTTTGACCTCGATGCACTTACTGTAACGGTTTCAGACATAGTGCTAAAACTTGCTGGAAATTGACTTTCTGTGAAGGCGGGAAAGGTCCATCAGCAAGAAAGATGAGGCGCTCAATTTTGACATTTCTTACTCAGCCTCAAGAATTCTCCATAACCTTGAACGAACATGGAGCTATTGTATCTGGAGAAGAAGTTTTTGTATCCAATGATAATAAAGAAATTGATACTGCTTACTATTCTTCAAATGGATCTCCCATGTTCCTCATGCTACCTCCCCAGTTCAAAAGTCTTGTTACCTGGGTCGAAGTTTGAGTTCATAAATTTACAGTCCTTTCCATAGTTGACTGTGGCTCCCCAATAAATGTCATATCCAAGTAAATGAAGCGTGTCAAGATTGCTCCATATTTGTCACATGATATGGAGTATGGCACGGATGTCTCAAAATGTATCCAATCTATAGGGGCTTATTCCTCTCTACTTTTACAGTCTGGAAAGCTTGCTGTAAAAACCCCTGCTGTCACGCTAGATAACCCTCATAATGACCTGCTCCTTGGGACTCACTTCCTTTGAGACTAATCAGCAGTACTCCATTATGATAATTGCTTTATATCCCTACTAGGGCATCAGGTCGCTCTGATTTTTGAGACCTCTCATGATTATAAGACCAAGGTCAAAGCCCAAGCCTGTTTACTGAAGAGTGAAGGCAAAAATTGATTGGCTCAAATATCACATTAGGGGCTCCCAAGTCCGATTGCCCCCTCCTGCTGTTAATATACAAGAGGGCATGCCAATCTACTTAACTAAGGTGATTGAAATACCTCTGAAGTCCCAAGTCATTGCTGACACCTGGTACATGTCAACATCCCCTTGGGATACCTATTGGAAATCTGAGGCCTATACAACCTGTCCAGAAAAGAGGCACTAACCTTCCTGGGGATCATAGATCCAGCTTATGCCGGATCTATATCAGTGTCTTTGTCCAACCTTACTGACAAACCTAAAATAGTAGGTCTAAACAGTCCCGCCGCCTAATTCCACCTTCTACCAGTGGAAGCTATTGCTGATGTCCAAAGTTTTGGGGACTTAATAGATTTCAGCTTGGAGACATCTCCACTGGCCAGCCTAGTCAACACCAATATCAACAAGGACCTCCTAGATGACCAACAACATAAGGTTCAAAGGTTGTTGAAGGAGTTTTCAACCTATCTTTGGCCTTGACCTATGACTTTAGAAGAATGAAAGGAGTCCTACATCATGTGGAAACTGTGGACGCTTTCCCATTCCAGTCCCAACCTTACCAAAAAATCAAGGTTGAAGAGGCCCAGGTGACAGTGAAACTCAAACAACTACTTGAAAACAGACTCCTGGTACCATCACGCAGCCCTTGGGCCTCTCCTCTTCTTCTGGTTCATAAGAAGGATGGCAGCCACTAGGTGGTGATGGACTACCAGTGACTTAAAACCATCACCAAGAAGGACAGATATCCTTTGCCCCGAACTATAATTCCCTCCATCTGCTTGCCAGATCTCATTACTTTTCTTCCATGGACCTTGCTAGCAGATATTGCAAGTTGAGCTCTCCCATGAAAATCGAGCCAAGTGCACTCTCATAGCCAACGAAGGATTATTCAAGCCCATAAGGATTACCTGGGGCCTTTTGTAGCGCCCCAGCCACTTTCTAACGTGCCTTGGACGGGATCCTTGTAGACTTGAAGCTTTCAAGCGTCCTCATTTACATAGATGACATTACTGTTTTCTCATAAATTTTTAATGGATACATTGAGCATCTCAGGGATGTCTTCAATTGGCTCTTTCCGACTTCTATTAATCTTAAACCTTTGAAGTGCTCTTTAATCTAATAAGAACTGGAGTTCCTGGGACACAAAGTTTCCAAGGATGGCATTCAGCCTATAATAGACAAGGTTGACGCCGCGGAGAGAATGTCACGCCCCCAAAGCTTAAAGGATATCCAGGTATTCCTAGGCATGAAGGCTATTATCATAAGTTTATCCACCGGTTTGCTGACCTAGCCAAGCCACTATTCTACCTTTTGCAGAATAATGTGTCATTTTAATGGCGGCCTGAATAAAAACAGGCTTTTAATGCCTTGAGAATGCTCTATGTACTAAAACCATTCTAGTCGACCCACGCTTCAACCACCCTTCTTGTTTATGGATGCAAGTGATGTTGCCGTTGAGGCTATTCTAACCCAACATTATGAAAACCAAGTTGACCATCCCATGGCCTATTTTAGTAAGACACTGATTAAAGCTTAACGGAACTACAGCGTTACTGAGAGGGAGTTCCTGGCTGTCTTACTAGCCATCAAAAATTCCGGCCTTATCTCTAAGGTACTCACTTTACAATTGTTACAGACCACTCCTCTCTCTGGTGGCTACAGCAAATGAAGGACCCACATGGCCGATTTGCCAGGTGGGCTTTATGATTGCAGAGCTATGATTTCACCATTGTTCATCATGCAGGCGTAATTCAGTAAAATGCCAACGGCCTCTCCAGGATGTCAATGCTAGCAGCTTTGACCCCTGAGGAGGACTGGCTGTACAATCTAATCGATTGACCTGAGCAATGGGAATTATAAACTCCCAAGGTCCAAGCTGGACTCCAAAAGATGACTTGAGACACTCAAATTAAGGGTGGGCTGCTCTACAAGAAGGTCATTAAGAAGTGGCTCCCTTATATCCGCCCCTCTTCCCCAACTGATGTTATTATAGAGGGCCATTCAACTGTGGGACACGGGGCAGTTAAGAAGACTCAAAAATGGCTGAAGTCATGATGTTACTGGGACAAAATGATGGAAACCATCCAAGAGGTCTTGGAGGCATTTATGACTCACTGATCCCAAGACTGAGCCAATCCTCAATTTCAACACTCAGTTGTCGCCCTGACTGGGCCCTTCAATGTGGTTAGCATTGGTGTGGAGGGCCCTCTTTTCATTGGGTTACATGGCCATAAGTATATTATACTAGCCATGGACTACTTAACAAAATTGGTTGAAGTGATTTTGATCCCAGCTGCCACTGCCAAAGCCAAAGATCTCTCCCTTATTAGATCCATTTTCAACCAACATGGATGCCCCAAACCTTAATTTTTGACAACGGGTTGGTTGCACTTCACGGTTAGTACAAGAACTTACCTTGCTATTTGGCACTACCCAAAGTTTCGCTGCCTCTTACCACCCATCTATTAATGGATCTGTAGAATGTGCTAATGGAACCCTTGTCTCCATTTTACAAAAGTTGGCTGCCTTGGATCCTGACCGTTGGAACCACTACCTACCCAGCTCTTTGCAGCCTACAGGGTAAGGTAACACTGAGTCATTAAGATGCACCCATATGAAGCACTATATGGGCATTCACCTCAGCTAACAAGTAGCGTTTAGCCATTGCTTGAGACCTCCACAGCTGAGAACTCCAAAATAACTATGAGGGCCTTATCTGAAGAAATTGTCCAGATTTAAGCCCTAGCCACACAAGGAATTGTCACCACCACAGGAAGAGAGTCATACCAATTTAATCTAAGCCAACCCTCCTTACCAACATTTCAATTAGGTTACCTTTTTCTCTTCTACCACCATTGACCTGGAGGCTGACGGAATAAGCTAGATATTCTTTGGTCTGGACCCTAGAAGGTCATTCATAAGGTAAAATCTGAGTACTCCATTGTTGATGGCAACCAGGGGCCATGGGTAATTAGGTGCATGGCCAGTTCCTTTGGCCTTATACCCCCCTCCAACTGGATCTTGAGGGAGGCATTGTTGGGATTCAAAATAAAGATCAAATCGAATTCCCCACTTCCAAATTGAGCCATAACAAATTGACTATCAACCCTATTTGAATGGAGATAACTTCAGGATTATCATCCCCAATTTCTGAGTCGCGTGAAGCTGAGTTTCCAGTGATCCAGTCATGGGGGTGACGAAATACATCGAGGGTGACAAACAGAAGGTCAATGTGGAAGGACATAAAAGATCCTGAATGGATGGGGCCACAAAGATACTTGAGGCACCATGTCCCCATGCACCCTATAAATATTGAAACCTTTTAACATAATAAATTAGTCAGTGTTCTATTCATCTTCCATTTCCTTTTTGACCCATTTTTAAGAATTTTCAGCTTTGAGTCACCTTCAGACCTCGCCAACAGTCTAAAGAACTGTAAGACAAACAGCAGCCATGTTAACTGGGTTAGCCTCTCAACCCTCTATAGCTAGGCATATCATCTTAGTGAAACTCCACTTCAAAAACATCCTTGATATAAAAGAGGCTCTGTTAGATGTTTCCAATTTCCATTCATGTGCACTAACAAATGAAGCTGAGGTAATTTCTTCAGCTCAATCAATGAGGAGCTTCCTCCTGTGGAACAATTGGTACTGAGGTCACCTGTTCCTATTTTCCCTGAAAAGCCTGCTTCCTCAGTGCAACTTAAAAACGAAAAAATTGCCATGATGTAAATTGGAGCCCTGTAAATTAGTTACTACTATACTTCCGCATAAGTTTACCTAAGCCTCTGTGTCTTCCCCTCCAGCCAATATGGTAGTTGCGCGCCCTAAGGATAACCCCTGCAACAATAAAGGGCTTTCTGAAAAGACAAATGGTCATAATATAGCTACCCAACCTCATGTGGCCGTCTCCCCTATCTCATTTGCATCTTGATAATGGTTGGGAATACACTTGAGGATGAATATGAGGGGGTTGTAATGTTGTTGGCTACTACTTATTGGGAGCTCCCGCGGAAGTGGAGGTCCCTGATTGATTGAACGCTGAAGGAGTAGATAAATTAAAATACCTGAGGAAACGTACTTGAGCCAAATTTTAGGGTGCCCAAAAGTTATTGAAACTGCCAGCAATGGTGATGAGTTCTTAGCTGGCTTGATTCGACCTTCTAAGAAGGTCCATACAATGAAATCCATCCTGGAAAAATACCCTGAGACTGCATGCAATTTACCCTCCACTTTCCGGCTAAAGGAGGTCTTAGCTTTGTCACCTGACTTTGGAGAAACACTCACTAAGGTTGAAGTGGTCATCCTAAAAGTCTGGATAATGGCCATCCTGGATACTGGCTCCCAGGTTAACATAATCTCCACTAAGATCATCAAGAAGTTAAAGCTGGCGCCTGACTTGGAGTACAATCAAGACTTTGGAACGACTTGCCAAAACAACATCCGTGCCATTGGGGGATACTCTTCACTTCCCATCCAAATTGGGAAGCTTATCTTATAGGCCCCTGAAGTACCCTTAGACAACAACGCCTATGATATGATCATAAGTATCAATTTATGATTGAGTATGATGGAAAAATTAACATGAAGCAAGGTTTCATCTCGTTACTCAACTATGAAGTCCCTTTAGTCTTATCCAATAAAGAACCCAGCAAGCATGAATACCCTTACCTGGTTGAATATCCCTTAACAGCTATGAATTTGCATTATTCCACCTCTGGGCGCAATGCCAAAAAATTGCCCAATTCAGTAGATGTTAGAGAGGAATCCCTTTCTATGCTACAGATGAGGTATTAATTAAGTCTGGTGAAAAACGATTATTGGACACAAAAATCGCTCCCCATATCCCACACCACTACTTGTTGCACCTCGTAAGTCTTGAGGGCGTTAGCCCCTTAGAGCCTCAAGTATTACCTGTGATACTAGACCAGCCTACCAGAGGCTAATACTATTCTTCTGGGAAACCTCACAGGCAAGGACATGATTATAATAAAACACCAAATATTGGCAGAGGATTTTTAATCCCAGTGGAGGACATTAAACGTAACCACTACATTGGCTTAATGACGGATTTGGGCTTGCCAATGGATAACCTGGTATTTATTTTACCCAACGTCCATATCTCGGATAAATTGACCCCAGATGAGCTGGAAAAAGATCATACTTTACAAGACGACTATAGCGACATATTCTCGAAGTCAGATACTGACTATGGACACATGAAGAGCTGGAGCCACTCCATCAATGTGGGTGATGCCCATCCTATTAGGTCCAAACCTTATTGCAAGTAAAAAGTGGAGGAACAAAATTGAGGAAAGAGCTCCAGCAGTTACTAGACGCGAGGTTACTAGCTCCATCACAAAGCCCTTGGTCTTCCTCCCTGTTGCTTTTTAAAAGAAAAACGGAAGTCATCAGATAGTCATGGACTACCGCAAGTTAGACACCCTCATGAAGAAGAATAGATACCCTATCCCCCACATTGAAGATGAACTAGAACAACTCTCTGACTCTAATCTTTTCTCCGCCATGGACTTAGCTAGTGGCTATTGGCAAATAGACCTTTCCCCTAAGACCAAGAGAAATGTGCCATCATTTGTAGTGAGGGTCTCTTCCAACCCACCCAATTACCTCAAGGGTTTTACAATGCACCTGCATCTTTCCAGCGTGCTATGGATCACATTTTGAAGGACCTAAAGTTAACTTGTGTCATTTTCCATTTTGATGGCATCACAGTTTCTCAAGATCCTTCAACGAACATCTTGATTACCTGAAGGAGGTGTTATAATGGTTATGTTTTTAAATATTAAGTTGAAGCCCTCAAAATGTACCTTATTCCAAAGGATAATGGATTTCCTTGGACACTCCATTTCTTTAGAGAGAATACAACCTATAAAATATAAGGTTGAAGCAATTCAAAAATGGATCACTCTTAAAATCAAAAAGATATTCAGGTGTTTCTAGGGATGATGAGTATTAGCATCAGTTCATCCCAATTTTGCCCAGCTCAGCAAAACCCTTGTTCATCTATTGACTAAAAACACCCCTTTTTAATGGGGTGTTGAACAGAAGGTTGCTTTTATGACGCTGAAACAACTGCTACAACAACGTCCTATCCTAAGGAAGCCTTATTACAATAATTTGTTTATCCTGTTTACTGATGCCTCTGACTACGCTGTTGGGGCCATCTTAGCTTAACTGGATGAAAATGGTGCTGATCATCCTGTATCCTGTTTTAGTAAGATGCTTTCAAAAGCGGAACTCAACTACAGTATTACAGAGAAGGAGTGCCTTGCCGTTCTGTTAGCTGTAAGCACTACCGCCCTTTCCAGTATGGACCACCTTCACTGTGGTTATTGACAATGCTTCATTGAAATGACTACAAAACTTGAAGGATCCTACTGGACGTATAGCTCGCTGGGCTCTAAAGCTCCAGAATTATGTTATGAGGATCAAACACCGTGCTGGAACCCGTCACATAGTCGATGGGTTAACTTGGTTGCCAGTCCTTCACTTGGATAATAGTGAGGCGGAAAGGTTATATGACCTCTTAATGACCCCCAATGAATGGGAGGATGAGGATGAGCACGTACAGAAAATGTTAGCATGGCACTCCCAAAACACCAAAGTGGATATTAAAAATTTTACAAGCAGGTGGAGTCAAAGTGGTTTCCTTAACTTTGCCCCTCTGAACGTGTACCTATTCTTCTAGAAGCTCACTTCACCCTGGGTCATGAAGGAGTGAAGAAAACTTATGAATGGATTAAGGATCGGTACTATTGGGAAGGAATCATGGAAACTATTTTTGAAGTCTTGGATTTCTGCATCACTTGTAAAAAACAATCCAGTTTTTAGGCTAGATACCAGTATCAACAAACTACCCCTAATCAACCGTTCCACACAATCAGCTTAAATGAAGTATGTCCCCTCCCGCAAACTACTGGTGGAAACAGATTTATTCTAGTAGCCATTGAACATTTTACTAAGTGGGTTGAAGCCATGGCTCTCCCTGCTCAAACGGATAAGGCCACAGCCACGTTTTTACATCAAAACATTTTCACTCTTCATGGCTGTCCCCAAATACTACTCTGTGATAATGGTAAGTACTTCATCTCCTGAGTAGTCAAAATCTTAGCTACGTCCATGGGAGTCCAACAAATTTCCTTGGTTTGTATAATCCATCTACAAAAGGGACATTGGAGAGAGCAAATAGAACCTTAGTCTCCATTTTACGAAAAAGCCTCTTCTGATCACTTCAATGGTATAATACTTACACAATGCTCTTTTTGCCTAGCAGATTAGTTATCAACAGATCTTGAAAATGTCCCCATTTTGAGCCCTTTATGAGCGGAAACCTGGAATACCTACTCTATTAGTTAAAGAAGTATTCTCTAGAGTTGAGAAACCCAAAAAGCCATAAAAGATTGACTCAGCGCATCATCCTACTCAAATCTGAGGCTATGTCCAATTTAGCAAAAACAGTGAGAAAGGGTGGGCGGCAAATGAGCTATGAACCCCACTAACTATATTCCAAGTGTCTGACATGGTATTATACTAATATAGCTGCATCACTCCTAGAAGCGTCGAGCTTGGATCAACTTGGGAAGGTCCTTTCACCATTATCTACAAAAGAGGCAATGAGTACTCCATAAAATTCTTGGCTACAGGGATTGCCATCAATTGGGTACATGGTCAATTCCTATGGCCCTATTATCCCTAAACATTATTGATGGGGGTTTTCAGGATTCCTACCCAAATGATGGATTTGGATGCATTGGAATAATGGGAATTGATCCCATACTGATCAAAAAGCCCAAGCTTTTGTCAGGATAATCCCCAACAAAAGTTGAAAGCTATCAAAGTCAGAAATTAAACCTGATTTAGCCAAAAAGCCCAAACTTCTGTTGGGAATCATCCCTGATGAGAGTTGACTACTATTGAAATTGGCGATCAACACGACTAATATGACTGAGTTATGCCCCCTTGATTCCACCCAACCTCAGGGGTTCAAACCTGAGCTATGAGATGAGCTCAATCAGATCAACTGAGATATTTGAGCTTGCACCAAATCCCCAATTAGTGTATCTTATTAGATCTAGGCTTTGGTGGCTTAAATTTTCCCCAATAACCCTCTCTGATTAACCTTAAAAAGCTGTCCTTGAATAATAAAACCTTATGTATTTTCCCTTTTCACAATTTTAAGTTAAAAGTTGATTATATTGATTAAAGAATTGCTTATCCAGGCGTTGTATCTGAAAAAATACTACTCAACTAAGAGAAGCAAATAATAAGCAACCCTTTAATTTGAAACTTTGGGTCCCCTAGCACAAAATATTGAGGTATGTCAGACATTTGCCATTACGCTTTATGATAAGAATGTTTTGGGGCAAACATGGCCAATAAGGGAAAAGGTCGGACATTTTCAAGTCCCTGTTAATAATGAGTTTAATATAAAATTAAATGATGATTTTTTCAGCCAAAAGATCTTGGCCAATTCTCGGTGGAACCCACAAATTGTGATAACACGATTTTGAATATCCTACGGGCACCTAAACCAATATCCAGCGGTCAGATTACTCTGACCACAAAGCTGACCATGGGGAATCCATTGGATGGTACCTCCCAGCCATGACCAAGTCTATTCAAGCACCTACGTGGGGACCACCCCCTTTTATAGGGGCGGCAGAGGTCCCCCAAAATGAAATACATTCTAGCCAAAGTTTGTTTGCTGATATATGTTAAATTGTTACCCCATGGTTACGTCTTAGCTAAGCCTAATTCCCATCCATCGTTATGCCTAAGAGAAGTGAGTTTTCCGTGCTTCAATAGGCTAAAATCTCATTTTCCCTAATTTGGAATCCCCCAAGCTTTCCAAATGTTGAGCCTCGACGCTTTAAATAGTACCATTAATTTATTATATAGGATTCTCTTTTTTACCCCCGCATGGTACATAATAAAACCTTAAGCCAAAAACCACTATAATAATTATTTATTTTCTTTATTTTTATATAATTGGTGAGAAAAGCCCCTCACTTCTATTGTTGGATTTGAGGCTAACAGCACCAGTGAGCCTTTACCCAGCCCAAAATTTAATAAGGGATACAAGGTACTGCACCAGTGGTCCCAACAAAACTGGTGCTCCCTGCCAGGTACACCCCAAGTTCACAGTGAAATTTAATTAAAAACCCAACTATGAATAATAACAATATGGCTTCCAATCTCATGTTAGGTCAGGAACACCTTAAACTCTTGGTTAATTTCAACGCTATGATGTGCGGGATGGAGCAACAAATCCTCACCCTTGAGCAACACCAATTTGAACTTTGAGGTGCAACTACTGAGCTCAAAAGCAAAATTTGGCAGTTATCCCTCTTGTTGCCAACAAATAGGCCCTTTGGGCTGCCCACAATTGGGTAGACTCAATAATTGAGGATATTAACATCTTATTAATTAACGTGGACGCCATACATCCTTATGACACATCCTGCAATAACAGTTCCCCTTTAGGCGAAAATGGCCTGCCTACATCAATAAACGTTGTTTGACCATTAAACCCCCAGTTGCATGTTCAAAATGACGTTCAAAGAGAAGTACATCCCAGGTGAAGCTAGTATATTCTTTTCTTATTTTGGTATGCAAGTGCTAGGGAAGAAGCCACTGATACCCTGCGAATAAACACTTAGCTAACTGTCTTAGCTTTATGGCTCAAGACATTATGGTCCCCCATCTGATGCTTTGCCATACTTGGACTGATGCCAAGACTGCTTTGCTTCAGGAATTCATGAGCGATTTAACTTTAACCCACCAAAAACAGCCCAATATGGGTATCAGCCTTAAATGGGGAATTACCAGAAAATTTGCCCTCCATTTTACCTTGAAGCACAAACTCTGGTTGCAGGGAATCATCTTATGTTAGATGATGCCATCACCGCTGCGTTTTCAGCGTTTAAAAATATGACTAATATCTTACTTTATCTTGAAGCGGTGAAGTTTAACCTAACGTTCCTCATTCATATAAAGAGGCTAAATTAGAAATTCTGGCTGAAATACTTAAACCCGCCGGGCCACCTCATTTTAACACCAATAAACTCCAGAAACAAGTATTGTCCATTACACCCCCAATTCATCTACACATGAATTATACTGCACTCATTGCAGAAGAAGCACGCAACTGTAGCTGACCGCCGCATCCTTCAACGTAAGTTGGCAAAAGATCAGTAGGTATAGGGCAAGAGGATCCCTATGTTGATGGAAAACAAGTGCACCAAGACCCTTGTTCTAGTACTAGCTATATCTCCAGAACTTCTGGTTATTTTTGTGTTAGCTGACCCGTCAGAATTTGAAGTCCATATTTCTATTCAAGGAAACAAAAACCTCCAGATTTCTTACTTATATGTTGGTCAGTTACCCAAACAAATTCTGGAGGTCAGTTCATCTATAGAAAGCCAAGCCTTGGCAGATAAAACTTTTAAACGCATTAAATAACCCCAAGATTGGCCTCATCATAACCCGCCTCTTACTTCACTCCAATTCCATAGTGACAGTCTATTAGCTGTTACCTCCTGATTACAGATCATCAGTGGTTCAGGTTGAAGTAGTAGTTCATAAGGTTAAAGTCTTGGCATTAATTGACACTGAATCTCCGGTTAATGATATTTTCTCCCAGCTTATCCAAAGGATGAAAATGGCTCCAGACTTGATTCACAAAGCTGACTATGGGACAGCAGGTATTCAGTTTAGTAAGGTAATAGCCCATTCTGCTTTATCCCTTTGTTTTATGAGTGTTATAAATTACTGTCCCTGCTGTTGCTCTAAAAAATGACACTTATGAGTTGCTTACTGGGGTCCAATTGATGCGGGAGTTTAACTGCATCATCAACCATAAAAAACATCTAACCCTATTAGGATATCAAATTCCATTAATAATAGTACTCCACGTCAAAAATAAAGGAGCCCATAAAAAGGGCATGTTTCCTCAAATACCCCTCCTCCATTTGCAAAATTGAGTACCAAGCCTTAGGGGATAAAACTAAGTTACCTCTGGAGACTGTGGATGCCAGTGAGGGAATCCCACTGTATGCCCCTCATCCTATCACAATGCTCTCTGACTCACAAGTTATTGTGGATATGGGGATACAGATTCTTACCCTTTTGATCAATATTTGGAGCTTAGTGGCACCCAAAACCTTCCATCAAGGAAACGTTGACCTTTCTGAGGATTTACGGATCCAGCCTATGGGAAATCTATCTCTGTTATATTAGGAAATTTAACCGCCAAATATTTCCAGGTCCCTTGGCATGCCTATAGCTTATGTAAAACTATGTCCCATTAAGAGTATTGCCGATGTGAGTTGTTTTAGCTTATTACAGGATTAAGGATTCGATCCCCCACCCACCATAGCTTTGGTTAGCAGTAGAACTGGTGATAATCTTACCCCAAATGAACGCCAAGATGTCAAACACATCAACGAGGAATATGTCAAAATTTTTACCTCAAGACCAAGTGACTAAGGGAAAATGTCTAAAGTAATACATCAAATTAAAACTGAGAATCACCCTCCGTTTAAATTCCAACCATATCAAAAATCCAAAGTAGAGGAATCTCGACTCTTTCTGCTAAGCATCACTTTTTAAAAATCAATTCAGCCTTGAAATTTAGCTCCAATAAAGAGATTTACGAAAACTATTAGCAAATATGGCAGGAAACCCCGCAAAAGAACCCGTGGGATTGGCCAAACGAGCCAGCACCACCCCTAAACGAAGCAACCCTCGGTTACCCACCTCAGGGTCAACCAGAATCACCCGCTCTCAAGCAGAAGCCCTGAAAGCAGGCACCACCCCCCAACCTGGAGCTACTTCAACTAGCGCCAGTTCACCTGATCGCACTTCTGCAACCTGCACGCCTAACAGCTCTGTGTGCGCTGCCTCCCACCAACCCGCTGGGCCCCCTCCAACCAATGAGGCCATCACCCACGCTGTTTTAATGGCGTCTGCTCAGTTGAATGCAACTCAGCCCATCCAGGCATTCACCTCCCACATTGTGTCAGCTAATTCAGCCCCATCTATTATTGCTGACACCGTGTTTCTGGCTCCCCCCATGAGGGGCAATACCAAGCTACCTGGCTCCCAAACCCTCGGATGTAAGGTTGGATTAGCCGCATATTCTGGTTCACTAAGCACCAATTTTGGGACAATCTTCTCTTCCCAATGGGGATTCAAATGGTTCGGATTTTAGAACTTCACACCAGTTCCATTCTCACCCGTCCCATTTAAACCCCGTAATTGGCACTTCTCAAGTCAGTAATTTATCACCATATGCTGAAAACGACCAATTCACCAATCAGCCAGTGAGTTTTGCCCATGAAATCACAGCAAATGCTCAGGATGAATTTACCCAAATAGATTGGGATGGTGATGAAACATCGCCCTCCTCCCAACTGGCTGGAGTTAATTCCAATCTGGATGGGCCTCCCCAATTTAGCGAGGCCCAACAATCCACCCCTCAATTCAATATGACGCCAGCAACTGCTGTAACATTCCAGCAACAGGGGAACTCCGCAAACTTGTCCAAACCACTAGCTCATATTCAACCCACGATTGCAGCCCAAAGCAAACACAAACATACCAAAGGAGCCACTGGGGCGTGGCAAACACCTCTGGCACCAACGCTACCCAAAGCTGATCCCCATGAAGTGGCATTATTGATGACGTTAAGAAAAAATGGGCCGAAACTAGAGCGCAAAAAGCTCTACCTCGCTCAACCCTCTCCCACGCAATTCACCTTTATTATGGGCATAACCCTGTTGAATTCTATATGGAGGATTACTTATCATACTTTGCAGCGATCACAGAGACATTCCAATTTACACCACCATCCATGAATCAGTGGAGGGCCACTACATCGATGTGGGCTTCATTGAAGCTGCCCTTGCTGACCATGCTGCCACCCTTCAGGTCATTATTCCATGTGGATCTCTTCGCATCTCCCGCACATGCTCTCACCTGGAGAAAATTTCATGGGTTACTTTTTCCAACCTACCAACGACTGTTGATCCTGAGTCTCTTAAACTGGCGCTCCATCATGGTTTAATGAAGTTTGGGTCTGTTCTTTCAGTGGACTTTAGCGTCCCCTCTTACTATGCTCCCACTCAAAGAGCTCGCACTGCTAGGGCATCGTTCATCCCCTCACCCACTGTATCCCGCAACATTGAGGTTATTCCTCGTGTGGCGGTAGTTAGTCATGCCCTGAGATCTTTTTTGTCGACCCTGATCAGGAGCGCCCCCGGTGTTCATGGTGTAACGCCCTTGGACATCTGTATAGTGGCTGCACAGCTCGAAAACAAGCCCTCTTAGCCACCACCCAGGGGCCTAAACCTGGCCAAAAACGATCCCACGTGGCCGCAGCAGCAATTTCACAACCCACACAATGAGTTCCCGTTCAAGACCTGTCCCCTGAGGCCTTACGCCTAGCAGTTGATCAGCTAACCCCACTATTGGTATGGGATACCTTCGCGCTCATGCCCCCCTTCCAGTGGGCACCCCCTCCAATCTCCCAGAGTCAACTCCCTCTCTCAACAAGCGCAAGGCATCTCCCACAGGGCGCCCCTCGTCAGCCACCCCCACTCAGGGATCCGCGGCACCCCCACCAACCTCCACCAGCGATTTATCGCATCAACCTCAGCTCCCAATGGAGCTATGCCCACCAGCATGGACTGGCAACCTGCGGCCTGCGGTAGAAGTGCCACCTCAAAGAGTCTTACCCCAACCTCACAGTCCATTTTGCGCGGCTCCTTTGCAGTGTTGGAGGAAGTGAATATGGACTCAGACTCATCAAATGGGGACATCGCGGAGGTCGCCATTGAGCATCCTCAGGTCCTTCCCCTGCAACGGAGCGGGGGCAGCATCCTAGGCTGGCTTACTGGGTCCTCCGCCCCCACCCTCTCCTTCCCCTCAGAACCCTCGATGCTCCTCATGGATTGCAGCCAATAGTCAAGCTAAAGGACTCAAAACTAGCCGTCTCACTGAAGCAGGTTTAAGCGCTGGCAACCCACCAGGTCATGGAGGGGAACAGCTATGAGTCCCCATGGCAGCACCCTGGCCCTGCAATCCATCAACGCAAATGGGTTGCGGGACTTTAAGCGGAGAGCCCGCCTCCTCCACAACTTCAGGTCAGCACAAATTGACATCGCTGCTGTCCAGGAGCCCCATATCCTCCCCCACGAACAATCTGCATGGAATAAACAGTTTGGAAAACTTTTCTTTCTCGTTGCAAACACTTTTGCAATCTAATCAATTCAAGACTGAATCTATTTTTATTATCTCACAGAGGAGATTAGTCTGTGCCCATGTCAGGGAGCAGTTGGGCAAGCAAGGTAAGAGGAGCAGGTGGAAGGCCCGCGGCCTCCAACGTTCAAAAACGCCCTGGAGAATCTGGCGGAATAGACAAAAATCTAAAAAAACCGGTGGTCACGATTTCCCCAAAGATACTCGCATGGCAAGCACAATGCAACCAGTACATCAACACGCCACACTCCCAACCACTTTTGTCAGTGGAATTCAGAGTCTGCGTGTATCTGGACATCCAAAAAATGGCCTTATGGGAAAAATTTTGTGAAGTTGTACACAAAATTTTCCCAACTGCAGTGTACGTTGCACCTCACTCCATGTCATGCAGTTGGCTGGACCTAGGTTTCGAAAGCAAAAAAGCAGCAGATGAGGCTGCAGTGGTGTGCATAGTGGTCGACCTCCCCAAAGGGCAACAGGTCGTCGAAACCAAATGCACCAGAAGGACAAAATCAAAATCAAATTTTCCTCACGTTTGAATTTTTGCCTACTACAGTAAAACGTGACACTTTGGAACAACACATGAAAGATGGTCTCACCATATATGGCGAAATACAATCTTTTGAAATGCAACGCTTCACGCTGATGCCACACCTGTGCACTAGCAAAGCCATCACAGTTCTGACCCTAACTGAGGAGATCGTGAAGGACCTAACCCAGATCCCGCACTCCACTTTTATTGATATCGCAAAGCATACCACACATCCATTCTGGGTGACCGTGGACAGCGCGCCCCCCATTTGCACCCACTGTGATGCGTTCGGCCATAAGGCACACGCATGCCCCATCAAGGAGGGCGTCACATTCCAAGAGCACCCCTCGGCGGCCATGGCCAATGGAGAGGTGCACTACAAACCAATCGCAAGCACCAAGGAAGCTTTCCTGTGGAATAACAACGCTGCTACCTATTGGTAAAGCCTATCTCTCCGCAAGAACGGAAGAAGGCCAAGCAGGCCTGTAGGGCCGCGGCCAAGGAAACGGCCAAGGCCACCACCGCTATCCCACACTCACAACGCCAGGAGGACATGGAAACCTTCACTGCAGAAGCAACTTGGGAATCCATCAACCAATCAGATTGGGAAGCCCATGCTGAGCGGGCCACTCAATCTGAGGATCTGATGGGAGACTCAATCTCACCCAATTGTTGCACCCAAGCTCCGGTTGAAACTGACTTGGGACCTATCCCAACTGAAAATTTTTTTGACCCACTCAACGGTGCAATAAACTCATCCGCACCGCAAAAAATTCGTCCAAAGTTGGGAAAACAAAAAGCAAAGGCCAAAGCCAGTGCGACTCTTTCCACAAAAATCAATAAAAACTCCAATAGTGTTGCTGCTAACACCCATGCTGCTGTAAAAGCCCGTGGGGACCTAGAAGAGGCTGGTGGGCCGGGGGCCCACCCCTCACACCTAAGGTGCAATGGGGGAAACCTTCACTTTAGGGACCTTGAATATCGCCGGACTCAAGGCCTCCCCATCCCAGGCTAGAAAACTGAGTTTTTTACAACACAATTTACCCGTGGATATCCTGGCCATCCAGGAGTCCCACTGTCCATGAGGTTCTGAGGAAACTTGGAAAACAATGCTCCTCCCATCCCTATCCTTTTGGTCGAAGCACTGTGGGGTGCTAATTTGGAAAAATAATTTTTTCAAATTCATATCCTCAGAAATATTCCTAAATGGCTGAGTGCTTGTCGTCACCTTCTCGTGGGCTGATGTAGCACACGCAATCATCAACATCTATGCCCCAAACGATGCACACAAGCATCAGGAATTTTTCTTATTGGTCAAATCCCTCCCGCTACCCCCTGATTCTTTCCTAGTTGGCGACATGAACTGTTGGCTAACCTCATCAACAGACCAGTGACCTCCCTCACCCCACGCCCCACAGGATCACATAGAACTATGCATTCTAAAGGCCACCCTTGGGTTAATGGATGCGCTGCCATGACATGCCCCGCTGCTCGAAAACATGATGTGTCCCCACGTCCACAATGGCTAATTAAGGTCCATGACCCACCTCAACCTTATTCTAACGCCGGCGAAATTCCAACCCACATCTCCCACTTCAAAACAATGAAAATAGAATTCTCTGACCACCGACTGGTCTCAATAACCTACCACCTACCTGTCACAGTTGCTAAGGCCCCACATTGGTGCAAAATCTGCCCCCCGAGCTCACATCACCAGGATTTTCCATGTGGGTGGAAGAAGCAACTTCGGCAAAAAAGTTTGTTGTACCATTTTGCATGGACCCCATTTCCACATGGGCAACTTTCAAAGAGGACACCATCCACCACTCTCGCCATCTCTCCCTCAGACGCTCATGAGCCACATTGGCAGTTATCTCGCGCGCTCTGGCAGAATTGGCACACTTGGAGTCCAACATTCCAGCTACAGGATACAGCCCTGCATAAAGCCAGAAGTGGGCGGAGGCAGCCACCCACCTCAACGCACTCGAAAGGCAACACAAACATCAGGTTTGTGTTCAATACAGGGCCACATGCATCACCAAAGGTGACAAGTGCACCGCATATTTCTTTAAGAAAATTTTTTGCACCACGCCATAGTGTGGCCTGCACACAGGTGCGAAGACCAGATAATTCTATTGCGGATACACCGGCCAAAGTGGCAATCAAAACGCAAAAATATTACTCCAAGTTGTACCAAGCTGAACCAATTCAGCCAGCCAAAGTGGCAGAATTTCTTGACTGAGCTCATATCTGCACCATTTTCTGATACCCAGAAATAATGAATTTAATTACTCCAAACAAATTATGGACAGCCATTCGTGGTGCGCCAAACTGAAAATGCCCAGGCCCAGATGGCATTCCATATGAGTTCTACAAAAAATATTTCAAATATATATCCCCACTTCTGCTTGCCTCACTTAACCAAAGCCTGTTGGAAACGCGCCTCCTACCAGGAGGACATGAGGCCTTCACTGTCACACTCTTTAAGAAAGGGGATAAGCTTGACTTAGCCAACTGGCGCCCCATTTCTCTAACAAACACATACACCAAAATTTTAACAAAAATTATGGCTAACCGATTAGGGACTGTAGCATCCGCCACCATCTCCCCAGAACAATTTGGTTTCATCCCCAGAAGGTCGATTTGGGATAACGTGCACTCTGTGGCTAATGTATGTCAGTCCACAGCCTCTGGGGCACTTGTATTCTTGGACCAACAAAAGGCCTATGATAGAGTAAACTGGGAATACCTAAGGGCCTGCCTCCATCAATTCCGCCTACCCCCTCGCTTCATCAATTGGGTGATGCTGCTCACGGAATCTGCAACAATGGCAGTGCATGGCCCTGGTTTCCTAATGGAAGTAGTCCGCCCTCAAAGGGGCTTGCGACAAGGGGACCCCCTTAGCCCACTCTTATACAGCTTCAGCCTTGACCCACTACTGCAAAATGTGAATGCCCAACTCACTGGGGTCCATGTGCCAGGCCAAGCTCCAGTCAAGATATTGGCATTCGCAGATGATTGTGTGGTTGGGGTGTCTAATAATCAAGATGCACGCGCGCTTGAAGCTCTCATCCAGGAATATTACCAGGTAAGCAACACGGCACTGAACGCCTCCAAAACCGAAATCATCCTCCTTGGTCAGTTTCAGAACTGCTGGGCCCTAGCAATTAGTTCCCAACCTGGCCCATCTGCTCACCCATTTCCACGCCTTACTAACTCAACACACACCGTCCACTGGTGCTCCCCTTCATGCCACGTCCTACCACAGGATTAGTGCGCCATCTGGGCGTGTGGATGGAGGCAGGCGGATACGTGTCAGCAGTAATGGAGTGCCATATTCTGGACAACGTGATGAAGCGAATCGCCTCTCTCAGAGCCCACCCTACTTCCCTTACTGGCGGGGTTGTTTTAGCCAACTCTATGCTCCTATCCAAAATCTGGTTTGGAGCCCACGCCATCCCCTTCTCCCCAAGCTTCTTCAAATCCCTGTATGCTTTGCTACAAGGTTGGCTTTGGTCAGGCCGCCCTCCACCAGTGCGGCTAGAGGTCATGTTTGGCCCTCATCATCATGGTGGCATGGGCCTGCTTAGCTTCAAAGCCCATGCTGCCAAGATCCTGGGCACCTGGATTGCGGCCATCACCGCTCCTACACTCCCATCCCAACACTGGTCCCGCGCAGCCCACTCCAACTTCTCCTAAGCCTTGGGCCTCAACAATCCATTGACCCCACTCCCTGATGAAATACCTCGCATCACACACATCGGCCACAGGTCCTCACGGGACAAAAACCCAATACAAACGAATCCTACTCTCCATGCGGAGCGCAGAGTGGAGAATTCTTATTAGTGGACATACAACCCAAAGAGGCCGCCCCTCTCCTCAGTTCACACAAGAGGTACAAGGGCTACCCATCCATGATGGCGTGATCCCCATTCGGCCCCATGTCCTATCCAGGGTGGACTACCTGGACATGATGGAAATCCCTTATTCCATTGAGACCCAAAAAACAATCTGGAAATATGTACATCACCCTCTGTTGCAGCCTCAAGTCCGCTCCCATGTGTGGCGCTGCCTGAGGCGGGTGTAACATACAGCTGAGCGCTCTAACGCTTTACACTCATCATGTGTCGTGTGCGGCCAGTATGGAACGCTGTTCCACCGCCTGGAGAAGTGCCCCACCTATAAAGTGATATGGCGCGAAGTTCAACGTCTGCTGGGCCAGGATCAAACGCATCCCTTCAGTCTGTTATGAGATATGTTTGCTCTATCAATGGCCTCTTCCCTTCCACCCTCTCTCCATGCTCTGGTGGTTGCAATCGCCATGTGGACCATCCACACGATTGTCTTAGATGCTATTGCAGGCTCCACCCCCACCCTCCCAGAAACTGTCCACAGATTCCGGTCTCATTTGGTGGACCACTTTAAAGCGTGGATGTTTGGATACCTCCCACCGCGTCGCTGACAGCTGGTCTCCTCCTGGTTCCCAGTATGGTTCATCAGATCAGACCCTTCCTCCACAAGTGCTCAATAGTGGCTACGGCCCCTTCACACGTTCCCTCCCCCTCCCCATAAGTGGCGTTCCCGCTGGCAACAAGAGATAGCATCGCTTCTCTGGGGTGCCTCCCCCGGTACTAAGTTTATCTGTCCTGAGTCATATTCAGAAGTGTCCGTCCCATGGTCAGCCTTCCCCACATTAAATTAAAAGAATGAACAGTTTAGAGGCAACTCCTTCCGGACAAACCATGCCATCCTTATTGTTTTGAATCCCTGGGTTAAAAACCATTCTTTTTCACAATATCTAGGTGGCCGCCTCATAATGCCACACTCACCACCCCTGTCTTCTCTTTCTTCGCTGCAAGCATCTACCTGCCTAATGCAGGTCAGGAGCAAAACCAGCTTCTGGAAGAGCTCGTCCAGCTTAAACTCCCACGGAAAACAGTCCTCTTGGGAGATTTCAACACAACCATAAGTCGCGTCCATAACTCTTACTCCCCCTGCAGCAAAGGAACGCCCTGGATCAAGTCGCCTCCAGGATTTCCTTCGCCTGAGTGGCTTTATAGATGCGCTTCCACCCTCCGCGTCTGGCCTAGGTTGCATGACTAGGATCCAGTATGATGGAGGAGCTTTCCAGTCAGCGTCACGCATAGATATGGCACTGATTGGCCCCCTGCTAATTGGCCGCGTCTCCTCTCCCATCTCTCGTGATAACCATCTGAGTGATCACAGGTCACTCACCGTTGTCCTCACCACCACACTTAGACCGTCGCGTAGGTTCTGGCCTAGGGTTGCCCCAGCTCTTCTCAACAACCCCTTCACTAAGGAGAAGCTGTCTATGACCATCCGGGAGACTCTCACCTCCCCCCACCCCACCTGATTGACCACAAGGCTAGATGGGCGGTGACCAAGGAAGGCATCACCCGCGTTGCTTACAGCTGTGCCAAAGCCCAGATGACTGCAGCTCGCGCCAGAGTCAAAAGGGCGGAAGCCAGAATCAGACATCTGGAGCACAACTGCCAGCCTTCGCCCTCTCCCAGATGGTTGGAAGACTGGGAAGCGGCGCAGGAAGCACTTCGCTTGGAGCTCACACTGCAGGAAGAACGGGCAGCAAACTTTACAACATCTCGTTACTATGCTCAATGGGAAAGCCCCAACCACTTCTTCTTTCAGAAATATAAAGCCTGGTCAACAGCGCAGGATATTACTGCACTGAAGATTGGCACTACAACCACTTCGGATAAGGAGGAAATCACGCAGGAACTACACCGCTTCTACTCCAGCCTCTTCCATGCCACCCAGGTGGACCCGTTGGACATCCAAGACTTTCTGTGGCGGGCTCCAGAGCCGCCCATTGACCCACGGGCTGATGAGGCTCTACTGGCGCCTATTTCCATCCAGGAGGTGATGGAAACTCTTCTGAAATCCCCACAGCTTAAAGCCCCAGGCCCAGACGGAATACCCTTTGAGGTGTACCTTCTGGAACCTGCGGTGATAGCCAGAACCCTCCGCGACCTCTTCACTGCACTCTTGGTGAATGGCGAGGTCCTCCCCGACTCCAGAGGCTCAATCACAACCCTCATTCACAAGAAGTCAGACCGTGAGAACCTGGAGAACTGGCGCCCCATAGCGTTGATCAACACAGACCACAAGCTCTTCACGAAGCTTCTGGCCAACCGCATCACCAAATGGGTGTCACCTCGCCTCTCCCCATCCCAGCACGGTTTTATTCCGGGGAGGTCGTTATGAGACAGCTATGATGACCTTCACGTGACTTTGTCTGCTAACTCTCGTAAGGTGAATGGCTTTATGGCTCTCCTGGATATGGAGAAAGCATATGATTGGGTGGCCTGGAAGTATATTGATGCTTCCCTAGCCCGCTTCCATCTCCCCACAGCTAGGCGCTAGATATCAGCGCTCTATGACCAGCTCCACACCAGAGTCCTGGCGCCAATGGGTTTTACAGTGGCAGTACCAGTTGGACAAGGTCTCCGGCAAGGGGACCCCCTGAGCCCTATCCTTTTTAACATCACCCTCGAACCCCTCTTGGCCTCCTTACAGGACAATCTAACAGGGATTCTGGTCCCAGGTAAAGCCACCACCCGCACCATGGCATTTGCAGATGACACCGCCATTGCATTTGGCTGCCCTGGGGATGTTGCCCTCGTTGCTGTGACCATTGAGAGGTACACCAAGGCGTCCAACGCCATGGTCAACACCTCCAAGACAACAGTTGTACAGGTCGGCTCCCCCACCTTCCCCCCACCATTTGGTATTGAACCTGTTCGCGGTACCTTCCATCACCTAGGCGTTCTTACCAACCAACAAGGAGTTGCTTTAAAAGACAATGAGGACTTTCTCTCGCAGCAGTTAACTCCAGGATTGCCAGCTGGAACTGGCGGCACATTACCCCCCAGGGTCAAGCTCTGATGGCCAATGTGTTCCTCCTCTCCAAAGTCTGGTTCCTAGCGCAAGTCTGCCCATTCACAGATGCCTTTTATACGCGGCTCAATGTACTCCTCCGCTGTTGGATCTGGGGCTCAAACCATCCACCAATGGCCCTCTCAACCATTGCCCGACCCTGCAATGAAGGGGGCCTAGGGCTTCTGGACACATGATCCCGCGCCACCACAATCTTCCTGAAGTTCCTATGGCCGATTGTCTGCTGGGACGCGACCCCCATGCCCCAATGGGCGCCCTCCCTCCGCCAGTCAGTGTCAGCAGCTCTGGGTCTTCCTAGAGCATCTATGACCTCATTAGGGGAGTGGCTCACAAACCACCCAGGCCATCACCTGAAACCATCCTCATCCCCCTACTGGAACCAGGCTCTCCTTGCCCTGAAACGAGTAGGAGCGCAGATCCACCATGCCTTCCCATACAGAAGGGAAGGCCCTGGCCTCAGCCCCCGTCGCCATGCAGTTGTGCACAATGGACGAGTTGTCACAACTCACCTCAACCCCCAAGATCGTCTCCCATCCGCCCAAGACTCCTTGAGCTCCTTTCTCTCTCCGTGAGATTCAACCTTAAGTAATTGTGGAAGGACGTCTATCACCCCATCCTGTCAGCAAAGGTGTCCAACATCTTATGGAGGGTGCTCCACTGTTCATACAGGACAGGGGATTGGACTGGCCCTACCTTCCAGCACCAAAGCTGCCCCACTCTTCAGAGCCTATTGACTCCCACCTCCATCGTTTTTTCACCTGTCCAGGTGTCGCCGCATTTTGGCAAAAGGCCCGCGCGCTCCTCCATGCTCAGCCCTGGTCTGGACACCCTGTGCAAGACCTCATGTTTGAGCAGACATTGCCTTGTTGCCACCAGCCCCTCCGTGTCCTCGCCTATGCCACAGCCATCTGGACCATCCATAACTCCTTCCTTCGTGCTGCCTTTGGCCAGCAGGTGTGGACCCTTCCACACATGATCACCAACTTTCAGGTACACTTTGAGATGTCCCTGAAGGTCTGCAATATGTCGCCAACCCTCCCCCGCTCAGTTGTCACTGCAACACGGCTCTAGAGCAAACCCCCTCCCTTTCTCAATGCCTCCTCCCTCCCCTTCCCTCGCCTCAGGCTCTTAGGAGCCCAGGCATAATTCAATAAAGAATTGATGAATCCCCCTCGGGTTGGGACCATCTAGTACTAAAAAAAACCAAGTAGAGGAATCTCAAGTGGATTTATAGTTACAGCAACTGTTGGAGGTCAGGTTACTTGTGCCTTCCAAAAACCCATGGGCTTACCTACTCTTATTGTTTTGGAAAAAGGATGGTGGTCATCAGTTTGTTATAGAGTATTGTTACCTCAACTATATCGCTCACAAAGATAGCTACCCCCTGCCGCGTATAGATGGCTCTTTACGCTTAATGTTGGGTTCTACTATTTCTCCGCTGTGGATCTCGCCAGTGGATACTGTAAAGTAGATTTATCACCTGAAGATTGGGCAAAATGCGCTCTCATCATAAGTGAAGGACTATATTAGCTCACTCAAATGCCTCAGGGGTTATGTAACGCCCTTTCTAACTTCCAACTTGCTATGGACGGACTACTAGGCGATTTAAAACGCACCTGCATACTAGTTTATCTTGATGATATTACCATTTTTTCAAGAACCTTTACTGAACATCTAGATCACCTAAGGCAAGTCTTTCAGCAATTATGGCAATCGTTATTAAAACTAAAGCTGTCAAAATTCTCTTTCTTCCAGAGTAAGATGGAATTTTTGAATTACAAGGTCAGCAGAGCCAGAATATCCCCAAAGGATGATAAGGTCTTGGCTAATGATAAGATGATCCCCCCTAAATCCCCACGAGATGTACATGTTTTCTAGGAATGGTGGGCTATTATTGACAATCTATCCCCCATTTCATAAGAACCTCTAAGCCTCTAGTGTCTATTGAAGAAAGGATTACCTTTTCATTGGAAAGAAGTGCAACAGTAGGCCTTTAACCTGCTAAGTATCTCTCTTTCTCACTCACCAGCTCTTAATCATCCAAATTTTCCAAACCCTTCCTCCTCTTTACTGATACCAGCAATATTGCCATTGGAGCCATACTCTCACCAGTGTAACGATTGGAAATGTCCCAGTTTCTGATCGCCATCTTACCTTAGGTTTGATGCAATTCATGCCAAACGTCCAGCGTGAGCTGGACTATCGAGGTAGTAAACCTCAGAATTAGGGAAATATGGAGTGAGAAAAAGATGAAATAGGTAAGAAAGGTTGCAAACCATAAGATTAACCTTATTTTATTTATTATTGAATAAAAAGTCGCTGATGAACAGGATCCTGATAATCTGATGCTGCAAACACACCAAGGAAAAGACAGGATTTAGAGGGAGATCGAACCCCCAAAACCCAAGTTTTTGTTGACGCAACAAAATCTTGTTGTGCGCGGATCATCAGGTAAGATAAGGTAAGGGCGGCCCCAAGGCCACCAGAGAGAGAGAGAGAGAGAATTCTGAATGAAGTTCAGAATTATGCAGGCTCGACCTTAAAAGTCGCCCTTCCAGGGCCTCACCCAAACCATTGTTAGGCTTGCAAGAGCCTAATAAATAATTCAGGCGAGGCACAACCCAGCGCCCGAACCTGACAAACACCAAAAATCTTTTTTTAAACAAATTGATTCGGATTTGGAAAATCCAAACCTGAATCAAAATGCAACAAATGGCTTAATACTGTTCATTACAAGCAGGATGAGAACTTAATGGACCATTCCCATCACCTACTACAGCAAGACCTCATCTAAAGCTGAATGTAAAATATAGAGTTACAGAACATGAATGCTTGGCAGCCATACTAGCCATTAAGGATTTCTTAATTATTTATATGGGAAACATTTCACCATAATTACTTACCATGCTTCCTTGTGATGGCTACAGCATAATGAAGAACCCCAACAGGAGATTAGCTCAATGGGCATTAAAGCTTCAAAATTATGATTTTTCCACTATCCACTAACCAGGGCCAAACCAACAAAACATAGGTTATTTTACTGGCTTCCAATCAAAACTATAACTTACCCTGAAGAGGATTGACTACAATTTTCTAACCCAATCTGATTTATGTAAGGACAAATCCCCGACCCTCCAACAGGAATTAGAAAAAAGATCAGCAAATCTCCAAGTCAAGAATGGACAATTGTGCAAACTTGTTTCTAAACAATGGGTGCCTTATATAAGAACATTGACTCAAACTGACATCATATTAGAGGGACATTGGTAAGTTGGCCATGAGGGAATTTGGAATTCCTTTCAGTGGCTTAAAACTCAAATCTTATTAGGAGGGAATGCTTGTTTCTATCCAGGATGTATAAAGTCCTGTCTGGTATGTAAAAGTTAAGCCAGACCTAATCCCTGATCTTAACATCCAGTGGTCTCACCTTGAAAACCATTCCATACCATTAGCATTGATATTGTAGGACCTCTTCCTAGAGCCTCTAATGGACATCAGTTCCTCCTAATATCTTTAGACCATCTAACTAAGTGGATCAAAGCCATATCACTCACCACCGCTACAGCAAAAGCCACCGCCACGTTTTTGTACAATAGGATTATCACCCAGCTTAGGTGCTCTAATGTCATACTTTCAGGTAATGGACAAAATTTCCACTCAACACTAGTGGAAGATTTAGTTGACCTGATGGGAACAATCAGGTATTCTCCACCCCCTACCATCCTGCAACCAATGGAATGGTATAGTGGGTAATGGCACTCTAACTGCAACCCTTCAGAGAATGGCTATGACTGACCCCCTTCATTGGCCCCAATATCTGCCTAGTGCAATTCTGGCCTATCAAATTAGTATCCATCAAATTACTAAGATATCACCATTCCAAACTCTATATGGAAGAAATCCCCACCTGCCTTCCAAAGTCCAGAAGATTCTTGACTAAGCTTCTCCTGAAGCACCTGAAGTCTCTATGCAAAGTATCTTTAATGAAATTATAAGATTTCAAGCCCTGGCTGCCAAAAACCTGTCCGCCAATAACCAGTAGAGAAACTGCTCACTTCTTTGATAAGCATGAACCCCTACACACCTTCCAACCAGGTGACCTCGTCCTTTTCTACAATCATTAGACTGGAGGTCATGATCAAAAATGGGCACCAACTGGTCAGGGCCTATTGAGTCATATATAGATGGGGTAATGAAAACTCTATCAAAGAGGTTGTTCAGGGAACAATCATAAACCGCATACATAGTCACTTTCTCCATCCATTTTCCCCCATGCGCCAAGATCTAGAGGGGGGATTGTCAGGATTCCTACCCAAATGACATAATCAGATATGTCATATTTTGAGATTTAATCCTAAACTAACCAAAAAAGCATAAACTTCTGTCAGAAATAATCCCCAATGAAAGTTGACAGCTATCAAAGTCGGAGATAAACCCAATTCAGCCAAAAAGCCCAAATTTCTGTCAGGCATCATCTCCTGATGAGAGTTAACTACTTTCAAAATTGGCAAACAACCCCACATGATATGACCAAACAATGCTCCCTCAATTTCACATAACCTCAGGGTTCAAAACCAAGCTATGTGATGATCTCAATCAAATCAACTGAGATTATTGAGTTTACACTGAATTCCTAATTAGTGTATTTTACAAGATCTAGGTTTGGGCAGCTTAGATTTTCCCCAAAAAACCTCTCCAATTAACCTTAAAAATTTGTTAGCGAATGATAAAACTTTACGCTTTTTTTCCTTTTTCACAATGTTAAGTTAAAATTTGAATTATTACTATTAAAGAATTGATTATCCAGACGTTGTATCTGAAAAAGAATTCTCAACCAAGAGGAGCAAATGATAAGCAATCCAACGCCCTAAAACTTTGGGTCCCCTGGCAATAAAATATTGTGGTATTGAGGTACTACACTCATGGTCCCAACAGGGGTAATGTCAGACATTTGACCTCCTAGCTTCAAAATAAGAATGTTTTGGGTTGAAATCAGCCAAAAAGGGGAGATGTCAGACATTTGCAAGTTTGCAATAACAACACAAGTTATTTGAATAATACTAACAATTATATCAGCCAAAAGTCCCTGGCTGATTCTTGGAGGAACCCTGCAAATCAGGGTAACATTATTTCAATACTTCATGGGCAATAAAAACGAGACTAAGCAGTGGGTCACTCCAACCACATGGAGGACCCTGAGGCGTCCACCAGATGGTATTCCCCAGACATGATCAGGTCCATTCCAGCACCTATGTGGGGACCACCCCCTTTTATAGGCTTAGCAGGGGTCCCCCAAGGTGCAATAAATTTATCAAATGGGGATTGACTGAAATTTATCAAATAATTACCCCACAGGTACGTCTTGGCCAAAAATAATTCCCCGTCCATTGTTCAACCAAAGTGAGGTGTCTTTTCTGAGCAAATTAGACTATATTCCCATATTTCCTAATTGAGACCAGTCTAAGCTCTTCCAAATTTACATTGCATTTCCTTCAACCCTCAATACAATTTAGATACTTAATGGTTGTATATTGAGAGGGTTCTTTTTTCTGCCATGAAGTGACACCAATAAAAATTATAAAAACCAACTTTTTATTTATTAGAAATTTTTACCCTTTTTAATTATAAACCTATTGTGGAATCCAACGGCATCTAAGCACCAGCAAGCATCAAAAACTGGTTTCCCATAAAGATTGAGAAATTAATTGAACTTGAAACTCTAAGTTAACCTTAAACTTAATTATTCATCTACAGTTTCTGTCTAAGTTTGGGTAAAAAATTTGCTGTATTATTCAATTTATTAAAAATTCTCAACCACTAACCAAAATAATATGAAGCCATCAGACTTGATAGAGAAAAGATACACAATTGATCACTGAGTGACTCGTCAGATTTTCAAGTCAAATTAATGATCTTCAACCACTCAGGTAAATAGTTTTTACCTAGTAGACTCAAAGGAGAAAGGAAAGGGCATACAAACATACACATTGACAGACTTACTTTAGTTTTTGTCAATGATACTGTACCATTGATCCAGCGAATAATTACCAAATGAAACCAACTGCTTAGCAAACCCATTTAAACTATCAAATCAACCAAATATCAAACTGCTCAGCTGTAACAATATACTGATTATCATTAAAAACATATAGAAAAATTCACTTCATATATAAATTTTTTTATTTTATTATGAAGATTAAAAATTCAGCTATAAAGTGCACATAGACCCATTCCCAATTTCTATATTCAATATCTTAAGGCTCTACATACCATAGTTTTGGCTTGGCATTGTGAACATGCACATGCGCACAAATACACAAACACTTGCTTTTATTATAATAGATAGATAAGACTTTATCTGTACAAAAAGAGACGAAGCAGATAGTCACTGATGTTAAATCTTAAATATTTAATGAAAGATCATAATTTAAAGAATGCACTGATCTATAATCTACTACTAGAGGGTTTTTATATTTTTCTAAATAGTGAGCTTTTAATTTTCATTACCCATAAATTATATAAACTATATACTATCTTAAATTGATCAATGTCAGCCTATATAATAAAGTAGGTAACCTAAGGTTTGCTATACTCATTCTAACTGGCTAAAGAATCAATTAGCATTAATATAAAAAATAAATGCTGACATTTTCTAAAACTTAGATAGTAAAGGGATATCTATTAACATAGAACCAATATATCCTTAGTTTAAGAATACTATAACTAATGCTAATCAGTATCATAACCTTTACCTAAATACAAACATAGCAGTAGAAGGAAATATCTAGGATGTCCAACCAACAGTAATTTTTCAAAGGTGATGACTAACCTTGGAACTAAAAACATTACTCACTGTATATGATAACATGTTCTGATTGTATTTAAGCCCACAGATTTACCATTATTAAGCTTACTTAAAATTCAGGTATATTTCTTGGTATCCTCAACAACAACCCTTTCAATAATTTCCAAATATATGTGTCCAAAAAGAGGGTTTATGTAAATCTAAAAAATGCATATATGCATATAAGGAATAAGGAATATATATCTTTTAGTCTAATTTTTCTGAATATTTATGTCTCAGACAAGGTTAAATTAATTATAGAAAGTGTAATTATTAGCTAAGATTTTTTTGCAAAATTTTAGTGCTAAAAAATAAAGATTTTGTGAAAATCAGTGAAAGGGTTAGTTTTGGCTCAATGTTATAATTTTTTATTTTTATATATGTTTTATATTTTTAGATATTCTCAAACAGACTTAATAGCTGGCTCAAAATTTAAGATCTAATTTCTACCTTGGTTAGTTACATATAGGCTCATGATTTACCATAGATCTAATGTTCCTAAAAGTTCAATAATTCAATTTGAATGACAAGGAGCTGTGCAGATTAATTAAGAAGTTATAATTTTTATAGTAAATTTTACCTCTTAATTTAAAAATCTCTGCAACTTATTACCTTTGAGTAAGATTAGCTTTAAAATACAAGCTAACATTAGCAATTCATGGGAAACTTGGTATGGGATTGCTTATGGGGTGTATGATGCCACGTTATTACTGAGATCACTAATCCATCAGCAGATATCCCCTCCCTTGTCTTATCCCTATCACTATTTATTTATTTCATTTGCTTTTCTTTGAGGCCCCAAAATTCTCTTCCCAATACAAATTTTTAATTTATCAGGTATAAAAGCCTGCTTATAATTTTCACTAAACTCTAAAAGTAACTTTTTCTATATTTTCCTGCTGCTATTTATTAAGTTTAACCCACTACATGGTTACTGATATTTTGTTCAGAATGCCCTCAATAACACTGTTGAGTAATTGACTGGACCTAATTGTCAGATATTCAATAGGGACATAATAAGGTTAACATGTTTAAAACTTATTATGGATCATATCAGATATCAGTGATTATGGACCAGGTGTATCCTAAGTATATCTGAACTTGGGAATTGCAGCCTAGCAAAATCACTTAATTATATTTGACTATGATGACATGGGCTCAAGGGCTTTGTTGGTTAGGTTGGACTTAGATTAAGTTTTACCTTAATAACTTGGGCATGTGGGCTTTGTTGGTCTATGTCAAAACTAGTTTGTAATGTTGGTCAAGTTTTCAATCAAATTAATTACTAATTAGTGATACAAATCGCCTTGGCATGTGCTGCTGATTGCATGTGAAAGTGAATTGGTTCAGCTATTTTGAAGACATGACAAAACGCCATCTCAAGAATGATGATGGTATTTATGCTGACCCTGAAACTGAGCATGATGCCTTGAGTTAAAGTATACGTAGATGTTCTTACAAACTTTTTACATAGTTAAGTGCCACTGAAATTAAGTCATCATGGGTAAGATATGGTGAACATCAAACCCTATAAATAACCCTTAAGTTGACATTAATAAAATATATTCAACTACTGGACTTGTTTATAATTTAATTTAAAAACTTTTTGAGTTTGTTACTTTCATTTTGTATTAGTCAATTTTCACTTGGGATCAGTAAGATCAGGGTGGCATGCCATCATTCAAGTGAAATGACAGGGTAGCTATTGAAGTACTACCAAGAAGCTATAATTTAAATTCTAAATCACCATCCTGTCTGTTGTCCTCACACAATAGACGCCTGAACCTTTTCCCTACGGTTAAAGAAGAACCAGCCATCAGACTACAGCCCAAAATTCAACAAACACAAACAAATGACAGCCAACATTACTGATCAAAAGTAAATCTAGATATTGCCTGAACCTCAGGTCATGATCAACCCAGAATTCCTGAGCCTTCATGACACTAGTTTAATTTATTAAAGTGAGTACTTATATTAGGGAAAAATTTTAGGTTGCAACTTTGTGTATGATTAGTTACAAACACTGAAACTCATAAAGAAGTGTGAATGAGATAATTTTTATATTTTATCCAAGCAGCTGGTGTGAATGATATAAAATTTTTAATACTGGTTAGAAGTGCTCCATAAAAAATAGCGTTTTTACCCAGCGTTATTCAGTTTATAACTTACTAAAATTTTTTTACTTTTTTAGCTTTTATATTGTAGATAGCCATTGATAAGATTATAAGGTAATTAATAATTAAATTAATCAAAAGAATACTAAACTTATTAGACAAAACCAATGAATTATTGAATGAACTGAATAACATGATACCACTTAGCTTAGATGGTATATCAATTCCCATTAAAATTATAAATTTAAATATCTTATATATAGCTGTCATTTGCATTATTAATAAAAAAATATTTGTCTATCTTAGTTCTCCCATTTTATAAAATATTTGTATTAGGTTTGGGTGAAATTTTTCTAGCAGTTAGATAAATAAGTGGAATATGCCCATAAACTCATATGCATAAATACATGAATAAAATGAATTTTATTATATAAAATAGTTTAATAGCTAAAAAGTTTGTTAAATATAAAATATTGAGTATCTTTATTGTGCTAACTTATGATAGGCGGAGGGATAATTATGATGAGTATCAAAATATGTGAGTAACTAGAAAAAAGTTAATTGCATTCACATCCCCTTTTTAATTAAGAAATCTAATTTTTTGTAAAACTTTGGTGGATAACATTTCACATTACACTTCTATATGTATACAAAGCTAAATTATAATCAGTTTAGTAGATTATGAGATTGACTCAAACTAATGTAGATCACCTTAAAGATTCATTTATGTAGATAAATAATTTATTATATAAATTAATGGTTATTAGATATATAATTATTATATAGACAAAGAGTTTAATTCCAACACTTAGATCCCATTTTAGGATAAGTTGTGGATGAGAGTATAAAAATATTGTTTTCGTTTGTATTAAAATGTAGCATAGTATGTTTTTAGCCTCACTTGGAACATGAGTTTAGTTTAAGTTATTATTGGTACTACAAAAAGAGTCTTTTCATAATAAATTTTAATTTAAATACATCTTACCACTTAAAAAGGGAACCTTCCGCTAAGAAACAGCTACTATTGTGTAAAACTTATATCAAAATAGGTTTAACAGTTTCTGAGAGCAAGTATTAGCCCTTTCTCATTTAACTAGGGGTGAGATTTGCTGATTAAGGGTTGTGGATACAAGGATTAGGCGCCAAAAGTGGTAATAAGGAAATAAAGAGTGTATTAAAATCTTCTTTAATAACTTTTCTCCTGCTACTCAATGTAGTGAGTGTTTCTGGTTGCAGCTATTGTTTGCCCCATTAATAATATTTTCTTTGAAACTCTACTGCCTTATTGTCCTGAACTATATATGTTGGCCCCTGTGTCAGTGTTTGTACTGCGGAATGTTCTGAAATACTAGAAATTATAACAACAATTGTCAATTATCATCATCTGGAATCAATCATCCATAAATTGATTGGATTTTTCTTAATTAACTCTCATCCTTAAATAATCAAGAAAAAATTTATAGTTTTAAGAATTTTCGCCTAATGTAACCTTATCCCTGTGCCAGTATTTCAACCCCAAAGCCCTAGAACAATGAGAAGACAACAATCTAGAGGCCACTTTAAAGATATGATCATTGCTAAAACTTCTTATTGGATGAGGAGTGAACATCATAAATAAGGAGGACCTAAGCGCTACATTTACCACAGGAAACCAACACCTTATATCAATGAGAATTTTATAACTAGAAAATATTCTCTACTATCCATTTCATACTCATTATTTTTCTTTTTACATAGTCATGATAATAATTATCAAACTTCAATAGTTGCCAACATATAGAACCCTGAAGAAGAGAAAGCGCATTGACACAGTCCCTCTAAAGCCATTCTACGCTTCAGTGCCGCCACAAGAAATTAAAACTTTTGTTCATTACTGCTCCAGGCTACCAAAAAATTAAAATAGAGCTTTCTTTTTGCAGAAAGCTGAAATGTGGTGCACACTACAAGGGGTCCTGAGTTGTGACTAGTGAAAACATCAATTATTAACCACAAAAAAGTCAACTCTAGTAACAATCCCCTCCCCCAAATTGGGAGAGAGGCATTCCCAATGAATTGATTTATTCGAGGTATGCCGACCAGGGGACAGACAGTACCAATCACAACACTCAAAACGGCAAAACAAACTACTAACCAGGTGAGAAGCAGAAACTGCTTAACCCACCATGGCAGAGGGTGAGGAGGGGTTGGGGGGTTGGTTTTCAGAAAGACCCACCTCGATCAAGGGGTGTTGGTTACAGTACCAGATCAGAGCAGAGAGCCAGGGCGTTGGGGCATCTGCATAGTGGGGGCTGAGGTCAGCGTAGTAGGAGTTTTCCACTTCTGCATCAAGATAATGATGGGAAAGTGTTTCAACAAAAGCTGCGAGGAGAACTTCAGCTTCTTTGCGGGCTTCAGGAAGTTGGGTGAAAAGGGAGATACTGTGGCGGGTGATTTTGGCTGAGGGGTTGAATGAAGCAAGCGTTGCGACATTCATAACAGCGATTTCAGCATCATCAAATAGTTTTGAGATGTCACTGCAGGGAGATTCAGGGAAGTCGGGGGGAAGAAGATAGTGGGCAGGCCATGCTGGAGCTGAGCCACTGACTGGGCCACCGCGGTGCGTAGTTTTGGGCAATGAGGAGAGGCCACCGCAGCTAAGGCGAGCTGGTGGTCACTTTGGAAGGGGGCTGTCTTGGGTAGAGGAGCGAAATGGCGATGGGTAGGGGTTTCATTGAAATCGGGAAGGAAAAATTCTGCCTGACCATAATCGCCATGGCAGAGAGGTTGACCTGTATGCTTACTAATGAGGATATTACCTGATTCGTCAGTTTCAGCCAATAGATCCCATGGATTTTGGTTCACTGGAATAGTGGCATTTAAATTTGAGTGGGTAGGATTTGGCGAATGGGCAGCTGCTTGGGTGTGAATGTTGGTCCAAGCATTGCTCTGATTGGCTGGCTTAGATTTAGGTGGGAGAGTGAGGATGGAGGTTTTGGGTGGGGCTGATTTTCCATGTGGGCCCACTGAACGAGATTGGAGAGTGGGAGGGGGCAGCAAAGTGCCCCATACTGAACCTCCAGAGGGGGGCTCAGAAGTTGCATCAGCGGATTTGGCCTTAGGGCACGCTCTTTTTGCATGGTCAATGCCAAAGCAGAGGGAACAAATCTGCCTACCATTATCTACCCGAGCCCAAAAGAAATGATCAGGCGCTGCAGCCACACTAGCGCGGGGTGGGATTTGTTGGGCTATGGTAGGGTGGTGTGGTATGATGGTGGCTGTTGCACGAGGAGCAGCAAGGCGTTCTGCACCAGATGGAATGGCAAAGATGAGGTTGGGCTGAGTGCCATAAGCCATGAGCCCCGCGACCAACTGGTCATACAAAACCTGGGGTGGAAGGTGGGATGGGAGATTTGCAAAGGATACCACTAGTGTGGTGTCTGAAGGGAGGCGAGTACAGGTTGTGGGAATGGGGTTTTTTTTATAAATTAGAGGAGTTTGTGCTGCCGCTTCAGCATCCTCCTCAGATTGGAGCCCAATGTCAAAGTAGCCCTTAAAAGGGCGGAAGTCTATAAAGCCAGCTGGCGCAAAGGCTGTAGTGGCTAGGTCAATAATTGCCTTATCGGCATATGGGAACAAACGCCCATAGTCCACTCTGAGGCAATAGCGGATAGCAGAGCGAGGGAGGGCGAGAGGATGGGGGCGAGAAGGGTGGACGCGCGCCAGGTGGAGCGCTAAGTCCCGTGGGGGGACAAAACGGTTGGAAGTAGTGGGCGGGCTGTTTGAACCCATCCGAACGCGCTTGCCTGCAGGGCGGAAAACGCTAGGTGGGGGTGCACTGCTACCCCACACTGGGGTGGCAGGCGGCAGAGCCAAGGACATCAAAGAATAGGTTTTTTGGGCAGATGGATGTAGATAAATAAACTTAAATTTAAAATCGCTCAAAAGTGAATTTGAGCGGTTAAAGAGAGTTTTGGCATTCCCAATAAATTAGTTTTCTCAAAATCAGGCACAACCTTACAACCAGAGAGACAAAAATTCAAGGCTACCTTCAAATTTTATACTAGTCCTGGATTGTAGTCAGTTTTATTTAAAAGCTGACAGAATAGCTGACATCATTCAACACTCTTAGATGGAATCCATTAAATTAAGATCAATTCAGTTGTTCATAAGCTACAGCTATCCCATCTTATATGAGGATGTTCTATGGCTCAGCTACCTTGGCAAGCAATGAGCCAATCATTGGGGTAGAATCCTATCTATGCCAGTTTGTACATCCTGTCACATCATCACCTTAATCTAGTATGACTTCACCACCAAGAAGTGTGTTACGCCAACTAGTATTAATGTAAGGCCTTAATTACAAATTGTTTAAGATTTTTATTTATTTGAGGTTGGCTGACTTGGGGACAATACTGCACAAAAAATGTGGGAGTTAAAATAAATGGGAAAGGAGAAAAAAACCTGGTAGACCTCCATGCGCAGAGGTCAGATAGGCCAGGAACTTCATGGACTGCCTTGCTAATTGCTATCCCAGTTATAGCATTGGTGTGCAACGCGAACACAGCCTTTATCATCCCCTAATCAAGTTCATCTACTGGGATTATAATCAAGGCCAATGCTCATTGAGTCCTTACTAGTTTGGTTAAATTTTGTGTTGCCAATTACTCTTACATTTAAGATAATTGTGAAGCAATTTAAGATAATAACGCTTATAAAAAATTCTTGGAACCAGATCACCTTGCTGACTCTAAAATTTCCAGTTATATGGAAATTCACCTCATTAAATGACTACAAATTGTGGCATTTATAATGTGCAGATATATGATCACCTCAATTGAAGCTGCCACCTAGACTAAGGCTTTTTAAAGTTGGCATTAGTGTAACAGCTAATCAAATAGAAGAGTTGCTTAACCAACTTCATCGCAGGACTGCCACTGTTACTGAAGGACTTGAAGGACCCCAAGGGCCGATGGGTCACTCTGAAATTGATGGTTTTATGTGGGGGCCAAGGCACTTAGGTCTAATAGGAATCAGAGGCCCTGAAGAGACTAAAGGATGATTGGGTTCCAGGGGGCCACCTGCCCACCTGGGTCAATTGCTCCCCAAAAGAAGATCCTTTGAGAGGTGATTTTCTTGAAAAGATGGAAACCCTTTAAAAAAATTGAAGAAAAATCATGAGGATATGGAGTTTGCCTTGACAATAACTAATCATCCTGGAATTACCTTGGTAGCTTTAGAATATGAAATAGAGAATTTATTAGCATTTTTAAGCTTTGCCAATAAATGGTTGGCAAGATGGAGCAAAAATATTCTAATCTAAAGGCTCAGGTCAGCCATTGTGAGTCTGAGGATCTAAGACTAAAAGCCCAAATTAAACAAAAAGACAACGCCTTGATCTCAACTAATGACGGAAAAATGCGATATAACTTTTGTAAGATACAAAAATAAATGAACAAACGACTACCTGAGGATATGTTGAGTCACCGTCAATAGAGCTTAGTCACATCATTGAGACTGTCATCAATAACCTCTCTGCACCATCAGGATTCTATTCAAAACCAATTTTAAGTAACAGTTTGTTACCAGTCAAGAAAGCATCATGTTCTTTATAAACGCATATGAGAGCTATTTTGAAACCACCAATCACAAAAAAGTTAAGTGATATTCAAACAAGCCTTTGTGGGTTATTGAGAGATTATGAACCCACCTACATGATTAACAAATTGGTTCTAAGGATAAGACTTCTCTAGAACAGGTTTTCAGCAGTGACCAGACCCTCTTGACCAAAAGCAAGTCTCTATGGCTTTTTGCCTCAACCAAAGGGAAAGCCCCTCTAATTTCTTAAGTTAGTATTATGCTAGCGCACAGATATTAGTTTTTAATTATCAAATTTCTTTAGATGAAGCCATCACCATTGTCCTCTTTTCCCTCAAATCTTGGCCTGAAGTTAAGCATAAAATGATATACCTCATATGTACCTTTACGTGTATCTTTGAAAAAAAGGAGGTTCTAAATAAGAATCCTGATGCCACATTAACAAGTACCCAGACTTGGTTTGGTCCCCTCCTAGACCTAGAGTACAGACCATAAAGACATGGAGAAGAACGTGCCTATATTTTTCTACGTAAAGGCCGTTGGAATATCAAAGAGAAATGGTATAGTTGACATTTTTTAAAGTTTAACATGATCAGTCAGGAAAAGGGAGGTTAGCACGAAGAAAGAGGCTCTTCATGATGACGCTCCTCCTACTATGCCAATTTATTTGAGGTACGCCGACCAGGGGATGGACAGTACCAAATCACAACACTCAAAACGACAAAACAAAACTACTAACCAGGTGGGAAGCAGAAACCGCTAACCCACCATGACAGAGGGTGAGGAGGGGTCGGGGGTTGGTTTTCAGAAAGACCCGCCTGGACCAAGGGATTTTGTTTAAAGTACCAGATCAGAGCAGAGAGCCAGGGTGTTGGGGCATCCGCATAGTGGGGGTGGAGGTCAGCGTAGTAGGAGTTTTCCACTTCCTCATCAAGATAATGATGGGAAAGTGTTTCAACAAAAGCTGCGAGGAGAATTTCAGCTTCTTTGCGGGCTTCAGGAAGTTGGGTGAAAAGGGAGATACTGTGGCGGGTGATTTTGACTGAGGGGTTGAATGAAGCAAGCGTTGCGACATTCATAACAGCAACTTCAGCATCATCAAATAGTTTTGAGATGTCACTGCAGGGAGACTCAAGGAAGTCGGGGGGAAGAAGAGGGTGGGCAGGCCATGCTGGAGCTGAGCCACTGACTGGGCCACCATGGTGCATAGTTTCAGGCACTGAGGAGAGGCCACCGCAGCTAAGGCGAGCTGGTGGTCACTTTGGAAGGGGGCTGTATTGGGCGGAGGAGCAAAATGGCGAGGGGTAGGGGTTTCATCAAAGTCAGGAAGGAAAAATTCTGCACGACCATAATCACCTTGTCAGAAAGGTTGACCTGTATGCTTACTAATGAGGGCATTACCTGATTTGTCAGTCTCAGCCAATAGATCCCATGGATTTTGGTTTACTGGAATAGTGGTGTTAAAAAACAGGTGGGTGAGATTAAGCGAATGGGCAGCTGCTTGGGTGCCAATGGTGGTCCAAGCACTGCTCTGATTGGCTGGGTAGATTTAGGTGGGAGAGTGAGGCTGGAGGTTTTGGGTGGGGCTGATTTTACATGTGGGCCCACTGAACGAGATTGGAGGGTGGGAGGGGGCAGCAAAGCGCCCCATACTGAACCTCCAGAGGGGGGCTCAGAAGCCGCAGCAGCGGACTTGGCCTGAGGACACACTTTTTTTGCATGGTCGAGGCCAAAGCAAAGGGAACAAATCTGCCTACCATTATTGACCCAAGCCCAAAAGAAATGATCAGGCGCTGCAGCCACACTAGCGCGGGGTGGGATTTGTTGGGCTATGGTAGGGTGGTGTAGTATGATGGTGGTTGTTGCACGGGGAGCAGCAAGGCGCTCCACACCAGATGGAATGGCAAAGATGAGGTTGGGCTGAGTGCCATAAGCCATGAGCCCCGCGACCAACTGGTCATACAAAACCTGGGGTGGAAGGTGGGATGGAAGATTTGCAAAGGATACCACTAGCGTGGTGTCTGAAGGGAGGCGAGTATGGGTTGTGGGAATGGGTTTTTTTATAGATTAGAGGAGTTTGTGCTGCCGCTTCAGCATCCTCCTCAGATTGGAACTTAACGTTAAAAGTAGCCCTTAAAAGGGCGGAAGTCTATAAAGCCAGCTGGCGCAAAGGCTGCAGTGGCTAGGTCAATAATTGCCTTATCAGCATATGGGAACAAACGCCCATAGTCCACTCTGAGGCAATAGCAAATGGAGGAGCAAGGGAGAGCGAGAGGATGGGGGCGAGAAGGGTGGACGCGCGCCAGGTGGAGCGCTAAGTCCCGTGAAGGGACATAACGGTTGGAAGCAGTGGGTGGGCTGTTTGAGCCCATCTGAACGCGCTTGCCCACAGGGCAGAAAATGCTAGGTGGGGGTGCACTGCTGCCCCACACTGGGGTGGCAGGCGGCGGAGCCAAGGACATCAAAAAATAGGTTTGGGCAGATGGCTGTGGATAAATAAAACTTAAATTTAAAATCGCTCAAAAGTGACTTTGAGCGGTAAAAGAAAGCTGCTCCTCTTACTATGCCTCTACTCAAATTTAATATTCCAAAAGAAGTTGTTACCAGAAAAACCTGGGGCAACGAGTCAAAATTCTGATATCAAACAAAGCAATACAGGAATTTCTTATGATGAGTTGCCCAAGTTTTTCATCTTACTGACCCAATTTAGTATGATTACTTGGATTTCAGACAAGGTCTATAGGATCCCTGTACTTGCCATAATTAGCAGTGAGTCTCCAGTAAATGTATTCTCTTACAAACTATTTAAAGAATTTTAAAATAGCGCCTGATCTGCCTAACTAATCAAATATGGCACCTCTGACTTCAGTGCACTAGACTCATCAGGGTCTACTCCACGATCTCCCCCAAAATTCAGAAAGTCAGCCATAAATACCTCAGCAAGTCCTAGCTAACCTAGTTATGAGCTACCATTAGGTCCTCAATTCTTCCAGGAATATGACGCCATTATCTATTATATAGAAAGATTCCTATACCTAATCAATGCTCACATTCCCTTGGTGTTTGCTATGGCCAATGATAATAAAGAGCGTATAAAGGCTTGCACCTGTTTATTGGAGATGGAGAATTGGGTAAATTGCCTTACCTACCAAAACAAAGGATTTTCAAGTAAGACTACAAATTCATATAATTGATGAAGATGAGTGGATGCCTGTGTATTCACCAGAGCCTAAAGTGATTCCATAGGTGTTGGAGTTTTAACCATATAAGTTCTTTCTAAATTTTAAATTTATTGCGGGGAAGGCTGACCATGGGACAGACACTTCCGAATATGACTCAGACGAGACAAAACTTAGTACCAGGTGAGGCACCCCAGAGAAGCGATGCTATCTCTTGTTGCCAGCGGGAACGCCACTTATGGGAAGGGGGAGGGAACGTGTGTAGGGGCGTAGCCACTATTGAGCACGTGTGGAGGAAGGGGTCTGATTTGATGAACCAGACTGGGAACCAGGAGGAGACCAGCTGCCAGCGATGTGGTGGGAGATATCCAAACATCCACGCTTGAAAGTGATCCACCAAATGAGACCGGAATCTATGGACAGCTTCAGGGAGGGTGGGGATGGATCCGGCGATGGCATCCAAGACAATCGTGTGGATAGTCCACATGGCGATTGCAACCACCAGAGCACGAAGGGAGGGTGGAAGGGGGAGGTCATTGATGAAGCAAACATATCTCTTGACAGACTGAAGGGATGTGTTTGATCCTGGCCTAGAAGACGTTGGACTTCGCGCCATATTACTTTAGAGGTGGGGCACTTCTCCAGGCGGTGAAACAGCGTTCCATACTGGCCACACACGACACAGGATGAGTGTAAAGCATTAGAGCGCTCAGCTGTACGATACACCCGCCTCAGGCAGCGCCACACATGGGAGCGGACTTGAGGCTGCAACAGAGGATGGTGTGCGTATTTCCAGATAGTCTTTTGGGTCTCAGTGGAATAAGGGATGTCCATCATGTCCAGGTAGTCCACCCTGGATAGGACTTGGGGTCGATTGGGGATCACGCCATCATGGATGGGTAGCCCCTGTACCTCTTGTGTGAACTGAGGAGAGGGGCGGCCTCTTCGGATTGTATGTCCACTAATACGAATTCTCCACTCTGCGCTTCGCATGGAGAGTAGGATTCGTTTGTAGTGGGTTTTGGTCCCGTGAGGACCTGTGGCTGATGTGTGTGATGCGAGGTATTTCATCAGGGAGTGGGGGTTTGATGGATTGTTGAGGCCCAAGGCTCGGGAGAAGTTGGAGTGGGCTGCGCGGAACCAGTGTTGGGATGGGAGTGTAGGAGCAGTGACGGCCGCAATCCAGGTGCCTAGGATCTTGGCGGCATGGGCTTTGAAGTCAAGTAGGCCCATGCCACCATGATGATGAGGGCCAAACATGACCTCTAGCCGTACTGGTGGAGGGCGGCCTGACCAAAGCCAACCTTGTAGCAAAGCATACAGGGATTTGAAGAAGCTTGGGGAGAAGGGGATGGCGTGGGCTCCAAACCAGACTTTGGATAGGAGCATAGAGTTGGCAAGAACAAACCTGCCAGTGAGGGTAGTAGGGTGGGCTCTGAGAGAGGCGATTCGCTTCGTCACGTTGTCCAGTATATGGCCCTCCATTACTGCTGACGCGTATCCTCCTGCCTCCAACCACACGCCCAGATGGCGTACCAATCCTATGGTAGGTCGCGGCACAAAGGGGAGCACCAGTGGAGCGGTGTGTTTTGAGTTAGTAAGGCGTGGACTTGGGCGAGCAGCTGGGCTGGGTTGGGAACTACTTGCTGGGGCCCAGCAGTTCTGAAACCGACCAAGGAGGATGATTTCAGTTTTGGAGGCGTTCAGTGCCGCGTTGCTTACCTGGGACTATTCCTGGATGAGGGCTTCAAGCGCGCATGCATCTTTGTTATTAGACACCCCCACCACGCATCATCTGCAAATGCCATCATCTTGACTGGGGTTTGGCCTGGCACATGGACCCCAGTGAGTTGGGCATTCACATTTCGAAGTAGTGGGTCAAGGCTGAAGTTGTATAAGAGTGGGCTCAGGGGGTCCCCTTGTCGCAGGCCCCTTTGAGGATGGACTACTTCCTTTAGGAAACCTGGGCCGTGCACAGCCATTGTTGCAGATTCCGTGAGCAGCATCACCCAGTTAATGAAGCGGGGAGGTAGGCGGAATTGTTGGAGGCAGGCCCTAAGGTATTCCCAGTTTACTCTATCATAGGCCTTTTGTTGGTCCAAGTATACAAGTGCCCTGAGGTGTGGACTGACACACATTAGCCACAGAGTGCACGTTATCCCAAATTGACCTTCTGGGGATGAAACCGAATCGTTCTGGAGAGATGGTGGCAGATGCTACAGTCCCTAAACGGTTAGCCATGATTTTTGTTAAAATTTTGGTGTCTGTGTTTGTTAGAGAAATGGGGCGCCAGTTGGCTAAGTCTAGCCTATCCCCTTTCTTGAAGAGTGTGACTGTAAAAGCCCTCATGTCCTCCTGGTAGGAGGCGCGTTTCCAACAGGCTTTGGTTGAGTGAGGCTAGCAGCAATGGGGATATGTATTTAAAATATTTTTTGTAGAACTCATATGGAATGCCATCTGGGCCTGGGCATTTTCTGTTTGGCACACCGCGAATGGTAGTCCATAATTCGTTCGGAGTAATTAAATTCATTATTTCTGGGTATCAGAAAAATGGTGCGGATATGAGCTCTGTCGAGAAATTCTGCCATTTTGGCTGGCTGGATTGGTTCAGCTCGGTATAACTTAGAGTAATATCTTTGCGTTTCAATTGCCACTTCGGCTGGTGTATCCACAATAGAATTATCTGGTCTTCGCACCTGTGTGCAGGCCACACTCTGGCGTGGTGCAAAATTTTTTTGAAGAAGTATGCGGTGCACTTGTCACCTTTAGTGATGCGTGTGGCCCTGTATTGGACACAAACCCAATGTTTGTGTTGCCTTTCAAGTGCATTGAGGTGGGCTGCTGCCTCCGCCCACTTCTGGCCCCATGCAGGGCTATATCCTGAGGCTGGAATGTTGGACTCCAAGTGGGCCAATTCTGCCAGCGCACATGATATAACCGCTGATGTGGCTCGTGAGCATCTGGATGAGAGATGGCGATAGTGGCGGATGGTGTCTTCTTTGAAAGTTGCCCATGTGGAAATGGGGTCCGCGCAAAACGGTGCAACAAACGATTTTGCCAAAGTTGCCTCTTCCACCCACGTGGAAAATCCTGGAGACGCAAGCTCTGGGGGGCAGATTTTGCACCAATGAGGGGCCTTTGCAACTGTGACGGGTAAGTTGTATGTTATCAAGACCAGTTGGTGGTCGGAGAATTCCATTTTTGTTGTTTTAAAGTGGGAGATGTGGGGTTGGAATTTCGCCAGCGCTAGAATAAGGTCAATGTGGGTCATGGACCTTAATTGGCCGTTGTGGACGTGAGGACGCATCATGTTTTTGAGCAGTGGGGCATGTCGTGGCAGCGCATCCATTAACCCAAGGGTGGCTTTTAGAATGCGTAGTTCTACATGACCCTGTGGGGCGTGGGGTGAGGGCGGCCACCAGTCCGTTGGTGAGGTTAGCCAACAGTTCATGTCGCCAATTAGGAAAGAATTGGGGGTAGCGGAGGGATTTGACCAATGAGAAAAATTCCTGACGCTCTTGTGCACCGTTTGGGGCGTAAATGTTGATGATTGTGTGTGCAACATCGGCCCATGAGAAGGTGACAACGAGCACTTGGTCATTTAGGAATGTTTCTGAAGATGTAAATTTAAAAAATTGTTTTTCTGAATTAGCACCCCACAGTGCTTCGACCAAAAGGATAGGGATGGTAGGAGCATTGTTTTCCAAGCATCCTCGGAACCTCATGGACAGTGGGTTTCCTGGATGGCCAGGATATCCACGGGTAAATTATTTTGTAAAAACTCAGTTTCCTAGCCCGGGACAGGGAGGCCTTGAGTCCGGTGATATTCAGCATCCCTAGAGTGAAGGTTTCCCCCATCACACCTTAGGTGCGAGGGGGTGGGCCCCCTGGCCCACCAGCCTCTTCCAGGTCCCCACGGGCTTTCACAACAGCGCGGGTATTAGCAGCAATGCTATTGGGGTTTTTGTTAATTTTTGCAGAAAGAGTCACGTTGGCTTTGGCCTTCACTTTTTGTTTTCCCGATGTTGGACGAATTTTTTGCGGTGCGGATAAGTTTGGTGCACCGTCAAGTGGGGAAAATTTTTTTTTTCAGTTGGGATAGGTCCCAAGTTGGTTTCAACCGGGGCTTGGGTGCAGCGATTGGGTGAGATCAAATCTCCCATTGGATCCTCAGATTGAGTGGCCCATTCAGCTTGGGCCTCCCAATCTGATTGGGTGATGGATTCCCAAGTTGCTTCCACCGCGAAGGTCTCCATGTCCTCCTGGTGTTGTGAGTGTGGGATGGTGGTGGTGATCTTGGCCGCTTCCTTGGCCGCGGTCCTATGGGCCTGCTTGGCCTTCTTCCACTCCTGCGGGGAGATGGGCTTTACCAATAGGTAGCAGCCTTGTGCTCCCCACGGGAAAGCCTCTTTGGTGCTTGCAGTTGGTTCGTAGTGCGCCTCTCCACTGGCCATGGCTGCCGAGGGGTGCTCTTGGAATGTAACGCCCTCTTTGATGGAGCACACGTGTGCCTTATGGCCGAATGCATCACAGTGGGTGCAAATGGGGGGCGCGCTGTCCACGGTTACCCGGAATGGGTGGGTGGTGTGCCCTGTGATGTCAATAAAGGTGGAGTGCGGGATCTGGGTTAGGTCCTTTGTGATCTCCTCAGTTGGGGTCAGAACTGCGATGGCTTTGCCAGTGCACAGGTGTGGCATCAGCGTGAAACGTTGCATTTCAAAAGATTGTGTTTCGCCATATATGGCGAGACCATCTTTCAGGTGTTGCTCCAAAATGTCACGTTTTACCGTAGTAGGCAAAAAGTCAAACGTGAGGAAAATTTGGTTTGATTTTGTCCATCTGGTGCATTTAGTTTTGACAACCCATTGCCCTTCGGGGAGGTTGACCACTACGTGCACCGCTACAGCCTTGTCTGCTGCTATTTTGCTTTCAAAACCTAGGTCCAGCCAACCGCGCAGCATGGAGTGAGGTGCAACGTACACCACGGTTGGGAAAATTTTGTGTACATCTTCACAAAATTTTTCCCATAGGGCCATTTTTTGGATGTCCAGATACACATGGACTCCAAATTCCACCGGTGAAAGTGGCTGGGAATGTGGCGTGTTGATGTACTGGTTGCATTGTGCTTGCCATGCGAGTATCTCTGGGGAAATTGTGACCGCCAGTTTTTTAAGATTTTTTTCTATTCCGCCGGATTCTCTGGGGCGTTTTCGAATGTTAGAGGCCGCGGGCCTTCCGCCTGCTCCTCTTGCCTTGCTTGCCCAACTGCTCCCAGACATGGGCGCAGACTGATCCCCTCATGAGATTATCAAACTAGATTTAGTCTCTAATTGAATGGGTTGCAAAAGTGTTTGCAACGAGAAAGAAAAGTCATATAAGTTCTTTCTACTCATTCTAAAATTAGCACTTTAATTAATTGAGCACAAGTGCTGATTGATTAGGCTAGTTCACGTTGATTTTTATAATAAAAGTCCCAAATTATTGTTTAAATTAATCAAAGCTTATTTTTAACTAATTCAGTAGTTTTGATGCATTAGTCTTAATTTCAGTTCTGACTTAGCTCCTTGATCTTGTTAAGTATAGCTATTTTTGATGTTAATCTTAATTTGTTTATCATAATTTATTTCAATAAGTTTTTTGTTATTTGTGGTTTTTTGGAGATTGATACCAATGTTATTTTTAGTGGGAATTAATTACCAATTATGTTTAAGTACCCAAAGTCCCTTCATAATAAACACTTCTTATACTTAACACTGTTTTCTAGTAGATTTAGTAACTTATTGATATAAGTTTAACCGAACTTCTCCAGCTTAGATTGCATTTCCTGCCATCATAAAGAAAGTTATTGAAGTAAATATGTTGTCCCTCAAAACATAAGTAGTTGCCTCTTTAACAAGTGGAGCTCATTAAAGTGGTGAATTTTGAAACAAAATTATCTTGCGTCAAGAAGAAACAGTATGATTGGAGAGTTTTTTAATAAAAGGGGAAGGGCTGAGTTGAGGCAGGTGAGTGCAAGAGCCCTGAGATGATGGACTTGGAGTATTTTTGGATGGAGACAGCTATAGAGAATTTAAGTAAAAAATATCTTGTTAAACAAAACCAAGAACCTAAAAACAGTATCATAGAATTCAATCTGCTTTCTGGCAAGATGAAAATACTAAATCATGCAGAAACTAAAGAGGTTTGGCTAAATTAACTTAACATGAGGCTCAGATTTTAGACTCTGAAAAAATAACATAAATAGAGGTATTGATGTAAAAAAGTTGATGCTTCTAAACTAACATGATAATACATGGGTTAGACTGAATTAAGTTCAAAATCTAGGAAAAAATTAGTAAAATAATCAGATAAAATGCTGTTAATATTTTTATAGCTTGTAAATTTTATTTGAGGTATGCTGAACAAAAGACGGACATTACTGAATCTCTAAGAGCAAAAATCACACTGTAAACAATTATAACTTCCAAAAATGAATGTATAATCACAAAAGTGATAATGCAACCAACCAGGTAGGACAGCAGCGAACCACTTAACCACCATGGTGGAAGAGGAGGGGGATAATGGGACGCATCCTCAACAAACTCTTCACCCTAGAGCAGGGCATGGGCTATGGTGGAGAGCAAGAACGTTGGGGCTGTCAGACATTTGCCCTCTCAGCTTCAAAGGAAAAATGTCCTGGGTCAAAATCAGCTGAAAGGGGAAATGTCAGCCATTTAAAATTTTGTAAAAAACCAAAAGGCAATTTCAATATTAATAATAACATAATAATTGACCAAAAGACCCTGGTTGATTCTCAGTGGAACTCCGCAAATTGAGGTAACACCATTTCAAATCCTGCATGGGCAATAAACCTTAAATCAAATGGTCAGATTGCTCTGACCATGCAATAGACTTTGGGGTGACCTTCAGAAAGTACTCCCCTAGCCACAAACAAGTCCTTTAAAGCACCTACGCGGGGACACCCCTTTTATAGGCTTGGTGGGGTCCCCTAAGGTAAAATAAATTTCTCAAATTGGGGATTGGCTATAGTTTATAAAAATCGTTACCTCATGGATACTTTTGGCCAATCACAATTCTCCTTCAATCATTCTGCTATCTTGAGTATCACAAGTTTTGATATAATGTTTCTACCATATTTCCTAATTTGGACTAGGCTAAGCTATTCTGAACATATCCTTAAATTCCCCTCAACCCTCAAAATACTTTAAATACTGAATGGTCAGATTTTGAGGGGGTCATTTTTTCACTTTTATTGCTCTATAATAAAATTTTTATAAAAAAACCAATTTATCTAATGCTGTATATTTAATTATATTTAAAAAACTTGTGTGGAATCCAGCAGGTGATAAGCACCAGCGAGCAGATATTCGCTGGGTTTCTACAAAATGGTTTTCACTACAGGGGATCACTGTATAAACAGAATAGTTGCTCTTGATAATCAACTCGCCAGTGCCCTATCCCATCTTGAAGAACTGGACAGCGCCCTCTAAAACTCCCTCTAAAAGACAAGTACACCCCTGGGAAAGGGAGTATTGCTTTTAGTATGTATATGAATCTATTATGCATGACGCCACTGAGAAGCAGAAAATTTGACACATCCTTCTATGCTTAAGCTGCTGTGCCTTCCCCTCCAGCTAAATTGGCAATTACGCGGTCTAAGACTATTCAAACTCCTGTGGCTGTCCCCTTACCTACATCGCGGTCTTGCTTGTTGTTGAGAATACCCTTGAGGAAGAATCTGAGGGGGGTTATGATGACATTGGTTACTATATATTGGGAGCCCCCACAGAAGTAGAGGTTCCTAAACGTTTGAACGCTAAAGTAGTTGAGACCACCATACCTGAGGAAACGTACCTCAGTCAAATTCTAGGGTATTCAAAAGTTATTTATACTGCCAGCGAAGGTGCCCAATTCTTAGCTGGCCTGATTTGACCTCTTCAGCGGGCGCATCTCATGAAATCCATCAAGGATAAAAACCCTGAAACTGCCAAAGATTAACCTCCACCTTTAAGCTTAAGGAGGTATTAGCTTTGTCACCTAACTTGGCGGAACGCTTACTAAGGTTGAAGTAGTCATTCAAAAGGTCCAAATACGGCCATCGTGGACACTGGCTCTCACTAACGTGATCTCCACAAATCTTTAAAAAAGATAAAGCTAGCGCCTGACTTGGAGTACCCGCAAAAATTGGAACTGCTAGTTCAAATAATAACCATGCAATTGGGGCATACTCTTCCCTTTCTATTCAAATTGGGAAGCTTATTTTATCAGCCCCTTATGTGGTTTTAGATAACAATGCGTATGATATTCTCATAAGTATCACAGTTTATGATTGAGTTTAAGGGAAAAATTAACATGAAGCAAGGTTTCCTCTCGTTAC